>ML818840.1:80472-118680 GCA_009831015.1 Picea engelmannii
CATCTCCGACATAGCAAGGAATGTTTTCCGGAACTCTTTCTCATCTTGAGAAATCCCTTCTTCCGATGCCATCTTCTTGCTGTGAGAAGCTCTCTTTCTCAATCCAATTAATGGATTCTCTGCAACAAGCTCGCCTTCACCACGTTGTAGATTTTCCTTGGTTAACATGCAAAATTCAAATCCAAACGTCAACTAGCTCTGATACCACTTGATCCGTAGGATCTTTTAATGACTATGGTTGAGTTTTAATTTTGCATGCGTTAATTAACCATTTGAGAAACTTAATGAAAGAATGAGGAAAGAAGAGGAATTATGACAGACATATACACATATGCAGATCTAAAATGAAGTAATAAACATCAAACCATAACACGAGGATTGATAACGGAGTTCGACACAACGTTGCCTACGTCTCCGGGCCTTTGTCTCTGTGGGGGAGGCTTCTTTATTTCTGTTCAAAAGCTCAAAAGTACATCGCAGCAGTTCTAATTGGCTACAAGACTGATCTGGTCATGTTCTTCCAGATCTCTAGAACCCTGCAAAGAAAACAACACGCAAAACGGACGTCCGGAGCTCCCAGAAATGGCCCGCAAGCGTATGCTCCTCAATAGCTTCCCTGCATACAAATGGATTTGGTTTGGCTTCCCTTCAGCATCACTCTGCTTTTTTCTATCCTCTTATGGCCTCAAACAGGCCTGGTTTATATAGATCTGAAGTTGGTTATCCATCCCCAACTTCCTCCCAAAATTTGGGCTCCAAAAATGCCCAATATCTCCCAAAAATGGAGAAAATCAATTAAAAATAGGCATAATATCAAATGAAATTTAAAAACTATATAACAAAACCCATTTTGTTTAAAATTAGGGCGCAGCCCCTAAAAATGCGCGCCCCTGGTCACTTGGGCGCCTCCATGTGGCCACGCGCCCATGCGTTGGCCCTCAACATAAGGTCACATGGCGCATGGCATGGGATCATGTGCTTTGTCTAGTGTAGCCCCCGAGTATATAGCCTCATGTTAAGCCCCTGGGTCGGCGGGCTCCTAGTCTTCTGGCATGTTAATAGAACCGTGGCTAATGAACTTAACCCCCGTGCGTGCGCCCTATTCGGAATATGGGTCGAGTCATATGGAACCCGCCTGTGGACCAAGGGCTGGTCCCTATCCACTCCCGGATGTGGTTTAACCCCCCACGCTCTCGGTTCTGTGGTTGTGGTCGTATGTTCATGTCGAGGGCTGGGGATAAGCCCCAGCCCTTTCCCCCGCCGATTAGAACTTCAATCAAAATCAAATAATTTTATTCCCGTATAGTTAACAAGGAACACTAGTGGCCCGGGTGGTTAGCCCGGTCCTGCCAGTCCATTGCCCGGAGTATAGGTCGGCGGTTCGACCCTGGTGAACCCATACAAATTTTGCACAAACCTTGAACCAACCACAGGGTGCCACGTGGCATCTCAACAACCAATCACAAAGTGCCAAGTGTCAATCGTTGAATGGTCCACGTCACCTGCCACGTACCTTGTCACCGTACCTGCTGACGTCATCCCGTGCCACGTGTCACCCTTACAGTGGTGACACGTGTCACCCATAGATTGGTTCAGTTGTCTGCCTGTACACCACATCAGCCTACCACGTGTCGCCTCCAGGGGTTGCCACATCACCTGTACGACCTGTACAGTCAGCATGCCACGTGGCACTGTACGGACTGTACAGTCATCCCCTTTTTTTTGCATGTTCGGGTTTTCAGACAGAATGCGATATCTTTCGCATATGGATCCTGTTTGACGAAGTAAATATATGGTCGGAATCAGGAAGACGAGACGGACGCAATGGCGCTGGTTTCGTCGGATTCCGAGCACTTTCATTTTTTAGCATTTTTAAGCCCTGTCAGGCTTCTGGATCCGATTACGGATCATTGTTAATGCCTTTTTATTGTCGTCGTCGACGGCTACTGGAATCGTGCCAACTGCCTATTGTCTTTCATCGACGATCTGTTTCAATTCCCTTTCGACCAATTCTTCAATGTAGCTTCTCAAGGGGGCGATGTTGATCTCATTTTGGATTTTTATGTTGAAAAGTTCATTTTCTAATTCCCTTAGAGCAATAGAAATATTCTGCATACCCTGATCAATTTCTTCATTCTGTACTGAATAGTCAACTAGCCATCTATCCACGTCATCTTCACCATATTCAAGGATGTTGTAAAACTTTTCTAAAGACAACGCCTTAAAAATATCAACTTGTTTATCGAAGGCTTGCCTAGTTAAGGGCAAGGAGTTGACGATTAACTTGGGGTCTTGGACCTCGTCAATCCTTGTGGCTAAGTCTATTTTGGTCAGCTTTGTGAATAATTTTTCTTTCTTTGATATGGCTTGTTCACATGATTGGACAATGAGATGCATGTTCTTCACTTTCTCTTTCGAGCATGCATTTAATTGAGTGATCCAGTTTTTGGAGAGGAGATCTTGTTTTCTTCTTCTCATTTTTGTCATGTTGTTGACATGGGTGAAAAAAGGAAGGACGGTGTCTAAATAGAAACGTTCTTCATTTTTTAGATCCGCCTGCAAATGTTCGAGCAAAGTATGTGCCCTTGTTCCAAGGGAAGCCATACTTTGTGATGTTTCCCCCGCCTCAGTAATCAGTTCCATTCTTTTCTTGATATTATTCTCCACATATCCTCTACACGATGCAAGGAGGCTGGAGGATCCTTTTAACTTGGCTGCAGGGGTGGCAGGCATGGCTATTTCTAAAGGACTGGCAAGCAATGCCATAGGAATCAAAGCTTCTTCCAATTCCTTGACTCGGTCCTTTAGTCTAGCATTCTCGGCCTCAATGCCTCCAATGGAATCACCAAGAGCATATTTGGTTGCTCTATGAAGTCGAGAGATTTGGGACGGCTGCATGTTCGCAAGGTCAACCTCTAAACGATATTTTCCTTTCTTATTTTTTACATCTCTCTTTTCAATAATTAATTTTTTAGACTCGCTATCAAAAACAGGGCTCTGGAACACGAAGGATTCATCTTTGTCAAAAAAATTGGTGTAAGCTATGTCCATTGGACGACTATGTTGGATAGCGTCTCCGAGTTTTTCAAGGTTGTGGAATACGCTATCCAGATAAGTCTCAAGTTCCATGTTCTCACTCTCAATTTCGGTCTCTTTCGCCTGCCCTACAATTTTTTTTCTCTTCTTATCCACAGGAAGCTTGTGAGAACTATCAATTTTAGGGTGAGGAGGGTTGTTATCTCCTCCTCCGTTTGAATAATTTTGGGTTGCTTTCTTGTTGTGGTGGGCCATTGGAGCGATCCTCTAGGATGTCATACTTTTGGGATTGTTATCCACCGATTGAACACTCTTCTCACAGAGGCCTTTTCCATGTTGCTTGTACAATTCAGTGGTGATTTACAGTGTGTCTAGGTCATCGGCATCAGAAGCAGGAGCGTTGTCACCAGTGTCTATGTTTTCGCTCAGGTGTTTCTAGAAAAAAGAATTGTTGAGGCCAAGTGTCAGTAAATGTTCTAAAAAACATTTATTAAGGTCGAACCCTCCTAGGCTTTCAACATATCTTAGGTTCAAGTTGTTGAAATGGGTTGTGAATTCGTTAATTTTGTTGACGTTCCTCAAAACGAAGTCCCCGACTTTACAAGGCAGAGGAATGAACTATTTTTTTCTCTTCTCATGGAATAGATGCAACCAGTAGTTGTATTGCCTTGTTATTTCTATAACAAACATTCTATCTGTAATGTGACATGGAAAGGGAGCAGGTTTTTCCTTGGAGCCAAAAATCTTTATCACGTTGTAATTATCCATTTGTTCAAGGGCCCCCTTCCTTTCCAAAAACTTGTTTTCCTAGTCAGATATGTGGGGAGCATATTATCCTAACAATAAAACTTTGAAAACAGAGACAAAGTCATTAAAAACCTCATAAAAACAGTGGGAGGCCTTGTGCTTCCACAAGGCCTGGTACCAGAAGGTTACTCTTATGAACGCCAATGTTGGCTCTGGAAATCTTAACATCTGGCGGAATACATGAGGTGACAAAGAAACATAAGAGTGGTCCCACAGTGGAATAATTCTTTGGCCTAAAATATATTTATCGGCGCACCAAGAGACTAGCTCCTTAAAGTCGAAAACTTCAGGGCTACGAGCAATCCCAGAGGTCCAAATTATTTTGTTCTGGGAAAAAGAGGATGAGTAGTAAGAATATGCCCTGGACCACTGGAAGTTCTATTCCTCGCGCAAATGTTGGTTCAATGCGTGTGATTGGGAAATATCCTCGAGCCTTTCACTCATTAATGACAATCTCTATGGGTGTTGCATGATGAGTTATTAGTAGTAAATCTTACTTATTACATACTTAGAAGTGTGAAGGTGGCGGGTACGACGAAGAGGAATTAAGAATTGGAGATTTCTTGAACACGCCAACCTGATGACGTGCGAATGACATTTCGTGATGTTTGAAATTAACACTCAGAAGGGATAATATAACCCTCTGCAAATGTTGGTTTAATGTGTATTAATGGGAGATCTCCTCGAGCCTTTCACTCATCAATGACAATCTATATGGTTCCTAGATGATGATTTGTTAGGATTAAAGCTTACTAATTGCATATTTAGAAATAAGACCTTATATATGTGTGTGTGTGTGTGTGTGTGTGTGTGTGTGTGTTTTTATAAAAAAAAAAAATTATTATAGACAAGTATATATGTTTTTATAAACAATTTTTTATTATAGACAAGTGCAAAGGTGATGGAGATGGGGAAGAGCAAGTAAGGAATGGCCAAGTATGAAAAGCGGTCAGGCAACCTTCAAAATAGGGTTACAGGGGATACTCAGGAGAGGTGAGTGTCTGACGGTCAAATTGTATGTCTCGGAATTTTGACTGCAAAACGCGTAAAATGGAAGAGGGCATGATGGGGCAGTTCAGCGGCATGTTTGTATATTTGCGGAATTATGGGAAAGTGGCTAAGTATGGAATAGAGAAACGGTCAGTCGGAGTCGTTTTTGGATTAAGGATTGAAGATTTCGTGAACGGGCCAACCCGACGACACGCGAACGACATTCCATGGCGTTTGAAATTAACACTCGGAAGGGATAATATAACCCTCCGGAAATCTTGGTTTAATGTGTATTAATGGGATATCTCCTCAAATCTTGGTTTATCATTAAAGCTTTCTAATTGCATACTTAGAAATAAGACCTTATATGTGTGTGTGTGTGTGTGTGTGTGTTTTTATAAACAATTTTTTATTATAAATAAGACTCTTTTATATATGCATAAGTATGAAAAGCAGTCGGACGGGCTTGAAAGTAGGGTTGCAAGGGATACAAAGGAGAGGTGAGCACCCGACGGTCAAATTATATGTCTTTATAATATATATATAAAGACATATAATTTGAACAATTTTTTATTATAAACAAGTGCGAAGGTGATAGGGACGGGGAAGAGCAAGTAAGGAATGGCCAAGTATGAAAAGCAGTCGGACGTGTTTCAAAATAGGGATACAGGGGATTCTCAGAAGAGGTGAGGTCCCGACGGTCAAATTGTCTCGGAAATTTCGACTGCAAAAGGCGTAAAAGGGAAGAGTGCATGATGGGGCAGTCCAGCAGTCGGTTTGTATATTTGCGGGATTTCGAGTGTTGTTTGCAGGTCGCAGAACAATGGAAGGGAAATATTGAGCCCGCCTGTCTGAGAACCCGCAATCTAAAAAGTGGCTAAGTATGGAATAGGGAAACGGTCGGTCAGACTCATTTTCGCTAATTTATTGAAATTTGTAATAGATATTCCATTACCTGGCAAGATCTTTTCTGCATGTATATCGCAGAATTCTAGGTGTTGTTTGTAGGTCGCGAAACAATGTAAGGGCAATCTTGAACCTGCCTATCCGGGAACCCACAAGGGGAAATAGTCGGTGGAATTCATTTTCGCTAATATATTGATATTTGTAATAGATATCCCATTACCTAGAAAAATATTTTCTGCATGTTTCTAGACAAGTTGTGTAGGGAGAGTTATTATGACGGTCTCCTCCATGCATGGTGAAATGTCAGCATTAAACCTCAGTTATTGCATACTTGGAAAGAAGTGCGAAGGTGGAAAGCATAGGAAACAACGATTAGGAATTGGATATTTCGTGAACCCACCAACCTGACAATCCACGAAAGAGATTTGAAGAAATGGCGAAGTATGGAAAGCAGGCGGATGGGCTTCAAAATGGGGTGACAATAGTTCCACAACAGACGTGAGGACCTCACGGTCAAATTGTAGGTCTCGAAACTTTTGATTGAAAATTGTGTAACATGGAAGAGGGTATGATGTGAGAGTCTGGTTGTAAATTTGTATATCGTGGAAGTCAGGGTGTTGTTTGCAGATCACGGAACAATGGAAGTGCAATCTAGAGCCCACCTACCCGGGAATCCGTGGTCAGAGAAGTGGCTAGGTATGGAATGGGGAAGCAGTCGGTCGAAGTCGCAATATAAAAGAACGAATGAAAATTTGAACCCATGAGTCCTCCAACCCGCGCATTTAGATATTTTCGGAAAAACGACTAAGTAACTAGAAAGAGAAAGTAGAGGGGAAAAAGAAACGGGAATTTGGTTAAGTATAGAAGAGGGAAAATAAGGGCCAATATATTCAAATCTGTAATAGATATTCCATTTCCTGGAAAGATCTTTTATGTATGTTTCTGGAGAAGTTGTATACTTATTGCATATACATGGAAATAAGTCTGAAATTGGCGGGCACAGGAAACAGCGACTAGAAATTGGAAATTTCCTGAACCCGCCAACTCGACGATCCGCGAAAGAGATTCCAAGAAATGGTCAAGTGTGGAAAGTGGTCAGACGGGCTTCAAAATAGGGTGACAAGGGTTCCCGAGGAGACGTGAGGCCCTGATGATCAAATTGCAGGTCTCAAAACTTTTGAGTGCAAACTGTGTAACACGGAAGAGGGGATGATGTGAGAGTCCAGTAAAAATTTGTATATCGCGAAAGTTAGGATGTTGTTTGCAGGTCACGGAACAATGGAAGTGCAATCTAGAGCCTACCTACCTGAGAATTCACAGTCAGAGAAGTGGCTAGGTATGGAATGGGGAAGCGGTCGGTCGGAGTTGCCATATAAAAGAATGAGTGAAAATGTGAACCCGTGAGTCCACCAACCCGCGCATTTAGACATTTTCAGAAAAACGACTAAGTAACCAAAAAGAGAAAGTAAAGGGGAAAAGTTACGAGAATTTGATTAAGTATAGAAGAGGGAAAAGAAGGGCCAATGTATTCAAATCTGTAATAGATATTCCATTTTATGGCAAGATCTTTTATGTATGTTTCTGGAGAAGTTGTATACTTATTGCATATACTTGGAAAGAAGTCTGAAGGTGGCGGGCACAGGAAACAATGACTAGAAATTGGAAATTTCCTAAACCCGCCAACCTGACGATCCGCGAAAGAGATTCCAAGAAATGGCCAAGTGTCGAAAGTGATCAGACAGGCTTCAAAATAGGGTGATAAGGGTTCTCGAGGAGACATGAGGCCCCGAAGGTCAAATTGTATGTATCGAAACATTTCAGTGCAAAATGTGTAACACGAAAGAGGGGATGATGTGGGAGTCCGGAAGTAAATTTTCATATCGCAGAAGCCGGAGTGTTGTTTGCAGATCACAGAAAAATGGAAGTGCAATTTAGAGATCGCCTAGGTGGGAACCTGCAATCCAAAAATTGGCTAGGTATGGAAAGGAGAAGCGCTCGGTAGAAATCTCAATATAAAAGCATGAATGAAAATGTGAACCCATGAATCTGCCAACTCGTGCAACAAGACATTTTCAGAAGAAAAAAAAAATGACTAAGTAACCAGAAAGAAAAACTATAGGGGAAAAAGAAAGGGGAATTTGGTTAAGTATAGAAGAGGGGAAATAAGGGGATAAAATATTGGGAAAATAGAAAAGCGGAGGGCAATTTTCGTAAGTGAGAATTGGTCTCAAACAAGCCCCATTGTTGTGAAACCATCACTTTCTAGTCCAATATCTTATCCACTTACTCGTTTTCTATTGTGCTTGTACCATTAAAAAGGGTGTGAGCAAATGCTTTATTGAAGATTAGTTTTTATTGCAACGTGTGGGAGTAATTGTGTTCTTGAAACATTTTTCCATGACTTTGACATATTAACTTAAGTATTAAATTTATTGCATGATGGGTTGTTAGCATTAAAGCTTAATAATTTCATGTCTAGAAACACAAATGACGATCTTGAATTTTGATATTGTATTTGATTTCATAGTCCCATTTGACTATAGCCACCATAGATCAGTTGTTGTTGTTGTTGTTTTTTTGTTTTTTTTGTTTTTTTTTATTTTTATTTTTTGTTGTGAACAAGAAATTTGGTAATTTCATTAATAAAGTAAAAAATGTTCAAATACAGGCCAGGGGATGGACAACTAATAAAATGTTCCCTTTCGGAGTAAAGGAATCCACAAAGCGAAAGGGAAATAGGAAATCATTTTCTTAGCAAGGCTGAGATGAAAACGAGATTTCTAGAGCAAGGCCCCGGCTGCCGCATCGTAATTTGATCTTTCTATGTTCTATCTGCATTACGAATAGAATTGAATGTTGGTTTGAAATTGTCTGAAATTCATTTTTGTTTCCATAAAAGCCTGATGGGATCGACACAATGCATTGTCATATAATTGTTAAATGCTCCATATTAGATCAAATTACTTGAGCCAATACAATATTGAAGAACTACGAGACTATTGAACCATGCTAATGAGAAGAGGTGTTAACTTTAGCAAAGAAGTAGAAACCAAGATTCCAAGGCAAATTTTTTAATAGTAAATCCATTAAAAATATATATTGGGCAGTGTATATCTATCCATAGAAATTGGATCGAGTTGTCTGCACCAAAACATTGAACATATTTGTCATAAACACAGGCACAGGATCTGCAACATGCAGGAGCCATCGAGATGCTCTTCAACATGCATACAAAACTCATTACCATGCTTTTTTTAGGAAATCCTTGCAGTCTTCTCCTCGGAAGGTCAATGTTCAATATCGCAATCTCAATATCTTGCGGAAGACCCGAGGCGACAAAGAAATAGGAGAGTGGTTCCGCGGTGGAATAAATCCTTGGCTTGAAGCAGGGGAACAACACTCCTACTCCTGACGTTGGCATTGCTCCAACGCTGCACCCTAGCAAAAAAGGAGCCCAGAATTTTTCAAATGCAGTAGGGCATAAGAACCCATCCTCGCGGTAAAATTGATAGTTCTTACAAGCTTCTCGTGAGGAAGAAGACGAAAAACGTTGCAGGGCAAGCGAAAGAGCCCAAACCTGAAAGTTAGGACACACCAAGAGACCACCTCCTCACAGTCGAAGACTTCAGGGACACAGGTTGCACGAGTAATTCCAGAGGCCCAAATTAGTCCATTATGGACAAAAGGAGATGAGTAGTAGGAATATGCCTTACCCCAGTGGGAGTTTTGGTCCTCATCGCCTAAGATTTTAATTGTATATCCAGAGAACATGAGAGTGGTCCCGCAATTAAATAATTTTTTGGCTTGAAATATATCTCTGGGAGCATCAAGAAACCATTTCCTTATAGTGAAAAACTTCTACCTAGAATGGACTAATTTGGGCCTATGGGATTCCTACTCTCGAGCTGCAAAGGGGATATTGCGTTCAGTGTCGGTTTCTTTTCTGAAACCCCTTCTTTTGGTCTTCTCAAGGCCGCCATCGTCGAGCCAGGAAGTGCCCCTCATTATGGTTGATTCCAATTTGGGCGCATGAGTGGGAACAACATCTGCATTGCCATCATCCATTGTCGTATCATCGCCCATCAAATCATCTTCTTCTGGCTCGAAATCGACTGCATCAACCTCTGCACCAACCATCAATGCAGGCGAGCAGGCTGTCTGAGTAGGCGAGATTGCCTTGGAATTCTTTGGCTTGAAATATATCTCTCGGTGCACCAAGGGACCATCTCCTTTTTTCATCATGGGAGGAGGGAGATGAGTAGTAATAATATGCCCTTCAGTATTAGAACCTCTGGTCACCATGCCCGAAGGTGTTTACTGTATTTGGACAGAACTTTTGTCGAACTTCTTCCATAAGTTAACGAGAATTTCCCTTTTCTCCAGATGATATTTGAAATGAAAATTCGAAAGGGATAATATAACCCTCCGTAAATCTTGGTTTAATGTGTATCAATGGAAGATCTCCTCAAGCGTTTCGTTGATCAATGACAATCTCCACGGTTCGTGCGTAATGAGTTGCTACCATTAAATCTTAATAATTGCATATTTATAAAAATGTGCAAAGGTGGTTGTGACGTCGAAGAGCGATTAAGGATTAGAAATTTCGTAAAGGCGCCAACCAGACGATGCACGAAAGAGATTGCATGATGCATGAAATGAATACTTGGAAAGGATAACACAACTCTCCACAAATCTTGGTTTAATTCGTATTAATGACAAATCTTCTCCAGCCTTTCGGACAATAACGACAATCTTAACAGTTCCTGCACGATGAGATATTAGCATTAAAGCTTAATAATTGCATATCTAGAAAGAAGTGTGAAGGTGGCGGGGATGGCGAAGAACGATTAAACATTGCACATTATGTCCACCCGCCAAACCGCGAAAGACATTCCAAGAAATGGCCAAGTATGAAAAGCGGTTGGGTGGGCTTCAAAATAGGCTCACAAGCTATACTCAGGAGATGTGAGGCGTCTAGGAGACATGAGGCGTCCAGGAGATGTGAGGCGTCGATGGTCAAATTGTATGTCTCCTAACTTTTGACTGTAGAATGTGTAACACAGAACAGGGCACAATGACGTATTTTGGCGGCCAATTTGTATATTGCGGAATTCCGGGTGTTGTTTGCAGGTAGGGGAACAATCGAAGCGCAATGTTGAGCAAGCCTGGCCAGGAACCAGCGATGGTAATAGTGGCCAAGTATGCAATGGGTAAGCGGTTGGTCGGACTCATGATATAAAAGCATGAGACATACTCGAAATAGGGAATATAGACGAGCTTGAAAACATGGCCACAAGTTCTACTCAGGAGACGTGAGGGACTGATGGTCAAATTGCATGTATCCCAACTTTTGATTGCAAAATGCGTAACACGGAACAGGGGACAATGGCAGACTTCGATGGTCAATTTGTATATTGCGGAACCTCGGGTGTTGTATATAAAAGCATGAGACATTCAAAAAAAATGACACATTTGGAAAAACGACTAAGTAACCAGAAAGGGAAAGAAAACGAGGAAAAAGAAAGGGGAATTTGGTTGCCAATTTGTAGATCGGGGAAGTCCAGGTGTTGTTTGCAGGCGATGAAACAATGGAAACTCAATGTTGAACCCGCCTATTCGGGAACCTGCGTTCCAAAAATTTTGTTGAATATGAAACGGGAAAGCGGTCTGTCGGACTCGTGATATAAAAGTATCTGTGTAAATCTGAAGACATGAATTCACCAACCCCCGCACCTAGACGTTTTTCGAAAAACGACTAAGTAACCAGAAAGGGAAAGCAGAGGGCAAAAAGAAAGGGGATGGAAATTTTTGGAAGAGGGAATTGGTGTAATAAAGCCCCATTGATCGTCTTAACAGTAACTATGAAGTGCATTAAACAGGTGAACATGCTCTTCAATCAAGTAATAGATAAAGCGAGACATGCTTATAGTTTCTGGGATGTGTTCGTATAAGAGAAGCATCAAAAAGCCACGAGAAAATCAATTTTGGGATGTTTAAGTAAAATTATTGTATTGTTAATAAGTATAACAACGACGGATTTGAATTTTAAGATGAGTTTGAATTTTAATGTCATGTCATTGATATGATAGTTCCATTGGAATTCACATAGTATATATTTCAAAATATTCCTGGAGATGAATTTTACTAAGTTCGTCTATCAAGGAAAAGTGTTAAAACGAGCCACATACTACATTGCATCAGAGAGCTTATATTAAAAGGCAACGCAGGTCCTGTATATTCTTTAAGATCATAGAAAAACTGTCGAGATTCTGAATGTATCATTAATTTTCTAGAATGAAGCATACAACCAAGAGCCAAGTAAACACCAAATGTATTGAAAGTCGATGCACAACACAACGCATGAACACAGAAGGCACCAAGTGAGATCCCACAAGGGTCCATAAAGCAGTACGCATCGACCTATGCATCAAACAATTTGATATATAAAAAAAAACACGTGGCATGGATTTTCTCTTACATCTGGTATATGTTCCCATGAGAAAATAATCGGGGCCATGAGATATGAACAAAAGTCTGCCAAACACAAGACAACACAAAACTAGTGGAGCTTCACCATTATATCCCAACTATAACCAAACCCCCAAATGGGGTACAAGAAACTTGCCGATTACTATTTTACCATAAAGCAAGATCATTATGCACATTTTCTTCTGATAGTGTCATGTTCTATCACTACCTGTTTTAACAATGCCAAATTTCCAATATTATTGGAAATGTCTGATGGTTATGCCCAGAGGAGAAAGCCATTTCGACGGTTCAAAGGATGGGCTTGAGTTATTCACAGTTGGATACTTTGTATAGGGTTTTCCCTCATGCTTCCCATTTCTGGACTGAACAATCTTATGTGCTTGTACATCAACAATAAATGCACCTGCCTGTATGAATTCTAATGCTCGAACTCCCCAATGTCTATAGCGAGTTTTGAAGATCTCAAGCCCATGCTTCAATCCATGTTGAGCCCTTTTTTTTCAATTAGGGCATCGAGAAAATGCGGATACCATGCCATAAATGTATAGTTGGAGATCATCTTCTTTTTTATTTGGGTACCCAAAAAATGCAGAAGTCGTGCCATGGCTATATAGTTGGAAAACATTTTGCCAATTTGGGCACACAAAAAGGTGCAGACTCGTCCAAAAAATCCACAGCTAGTCACCATTTCTTTTTTTAGTTGGACACCCCAACAAATATGCAAAATTCTTACTGGGAGATGCAAAAAAACATCAAAATAACAACAACGATTTAATTTGTAGTTAGATTCTCATTGTTTTTTCAAGTGCACAAAAAGAGACAAAATCTCTAGAAAGAAAATTTTACAGCCATAGATGTAAACTCTGAAGAACTCGAGTCCGATGAACATTCATCTGGGTATTGAAAATAAATTACAGACACACATGATATTTTTTCATTTCCTGCCAAAGCTTGATATGATTTATTTTTCTTTTTTTTTCAGTCGATATGCAATATTGCATTGTCCTCATTTAAGGTAAATTTGCTATGTATCCTAAAGTCGCACAGCATGTAGACATTGTTTGCCTTTTTTTGTAGGTATACTTCATATGGAAATTCTGCTAACCCAAGAAGCACATCTTGTAACAGAGGTTGTATAATTGTACAATGTATGATTGTGTTGCCTACGGTTCGGATGGCGGCATTGAGGCAATGTCTATATATGTTAGGGAATTTTTTACTACATCGCAGACAATCAATTGTATCATCATTTATGAAAGCAGAAGAAGAAGAAGGAGAGTTTCATTTCACACATACAGGCTCGAAGGGGGTCGAGTATGCATTCGTTGCAACCAAAACACCCTCAACCTGGGCACGTGAGCATAGTAGTTAATATATTGAACAATATAATATACAACTTCAGAACAAAGAAAAAGAAAAACTGCAAAAAATTGGTGAAGGAAATTTGTATGAGCAAAGTGAGGGTGAAATTTTAGATGTATACGCACAACAATTGTAGAGCTAGGTAGTTTCTTGAGATCATGTACTATGTCTGTTTGCAATTCTATTACAAATGTTTCTTGGGTTGTGCAAAAGATCATTTCTTTAAAATCTCTTTTCATTGTTATATTTTTTAAGAGCATCAGTGGAAATTGCCCTTTATGCAATTGTTGTTCCATTGAGGAAAACAAATTTGAATATGTGTCAAACAATTGCAGATGCAACATGGAACAGTGCAATAGTTGTGTAACATAACCGAGATACATAAACACGAAAAGTAAAGGACAAAATTGGATATGGAGAACGGTACCATTTCCTTTTCGTTGTATGAATCTCCATCTTTTATATGGAGAATGTGTTGCGAGCCAAGTTTTCTCGCGTGTGTGACAGCTGCACCAATGGTTCTAATTAGGTAAATGTCGTTGCTCTGTGCAAGTTGGATGATAGTTGTGTTAGAGACGAAACGATATTCTGAACAAATAGCGGGAATTTTTTCCACAATACTTGTTTCGTTGAGCGATATAATCCGATCACAATCACCACGGTCACATACTGTTTTGGGAAATATATTAAAATTTGTAATGGATATCCCATTACCTGGCAATATCTTTTTTGCATGTTTCTGGACAAGTTGTGTGGGAATAGTCAGTGTGATTGTCATCAGGGCCTCATTGTTTGTCATGTCAACATGCATAATGGATCTAGTTTTGTTTTCCTTGTCCAAGTACGTGCTATAGACAACCATTATGTCCCCGACGAAGACTTGTCCAGTTCAACGGTTTTTCAAGCCCTTTATTGATGGTATTTTGGGTGTTATAAGTTTAGACCTAGCGACATTTTTTTAACAGGAAAAGTAATGTGAATGGTAGTCTGCATTATTTTTTTTGTTTTCTTTTTCCCTGGAATAAATGTACAAGTAAACGCACAACTTGGATGAAGTATGGAGCCAGAGTTTTGCAACCAGACCTCTTGGTCTGCGGAACTTGCGCTATGTTCGGCGTCTCACTTGCGCTCATTGATACTTCTTGTGAACTGCAAATTATGTGTTTCAGATGACATCAACATATTTACCATGGCATAGATGAATAAATAGCTGAGGATATTTGTTTGGTAAACATACAAGGAACACAATGTATGCATCTTTACCTTTGGCCTTGTCGGTTTGTTGATGTTTGCGATGATTGATTGCTCATGGTCATGTCACTAGTCCAACTTTTTATGATGCAAGCATGTGTAGATGAACATAAAAAGGACTAAATAAGCATATGCATTGTATATTGTCCATAAGTGTTTTGAATGTCGCATGGGCCGAAGGAGATGGAATACGAAATAGGGTGTCAAGAGATACTCAGGAAACATAAGGACCCGACAGTCAAATTGTATGCCTCGGAATTTTTTACTGCAAAAATGTGTAACATAAAATAGGGTATGATGGGGAGGGTTACAGTGGCCAATCCGTATATCGCGGAACCTCTAAAGCTAGAGGCGCAATCTTGAACATGCCAGCCCGAGAACCCGCAATAAAAAAAGTGGCTAAGTATGGAATGAGGAAATCATCGGTCGGAGTCGTCATATAGGAGTATAAATGTGAAGTCGTGAGTCTGCCAACCCACGCACCTAGAAATTTTCGAAAAGACGACTAAGCAAAGCAACCAGAAAGAGAAAGTAGATGAGAAAAATGAAGGGGAATTCGGTTAAGTATAGAAGAGGGGGGAAAAAGGGGGTAATAGAAAGCGGGAAAATTAGAAATGGGGAGGGCAATGTTTGGAAGTGGAAAGTCTCAACAAAGGCCCATTGTTGCCAAATCATCATTTTCTAGTCCAATATTATATGCACCCGCTCATTTTGTGTGTTTGATTTACTAGCACAGTTGGTATACCTTTTCGAAGATTGTACTACAACCCCCTCTGTTGTGGCATATAAGAATTCATCTTTTTGTCCAACCAATCTCTTTCTTTCAATGTAGCAACGACGAACATACAGTGGACATGAAGGTAAGTTAGTATGCAGAAATACATGTAAAAGAAAGAAACACAGTTCTATTTATTTCAATGTAGCAACAAAGAGAATACAATTCACATGAGGATAAGTTACAATGTAGAAAGAAACGTAGTATCTACATACAGTAAAGTAGGTGCAAAGCAGTAGAACAAATATACAGACAATAAATGAAATACTAAACACTGGAATATGAAATAAGAGTAGAGGCATGCACCTTTGTAACTCCTCCTCCACATTCCCGACAAAGAGTCCATCGTATTCTCCAACCACTCTGTTTGTTTAAATGTAGCAATGTAGGAAAAATACAATGGACATGAAGGAAGGTAGTATGCAGAAAGACATGTAAAAAAAATAAACAGAGTTCGATTTATTTCAATGTAGCGGCACAAAAAATACAAAGGACATGAAGATAAGTTATTATATAGGAAGATACACAATATCTACATACAATAAATTAGGTGAACACATATACAGACAATAAATGAAATACAAAACAATAGAATATGAAATAACAGTACAAGCATGTACCTTTGTATATCCTCTTCCACAGCTGCAATAAAGACTCATTCGTTTTCTCCAGCTATTATGTTTGTTTGAATGTGGGAACGCACAAAATACAATGAAAATGAATGGAAGTTGGTATGCAGGGGAGAACAAGTAATATGTACATACACTAAATGAGAATCAATTAATAGAATAAAATATAGTTAGAAACATGAACATTTGTATGTCTCCATCCATGGTTGTAATTATATAAAGTTTTTCCTGCCCAAAATGTATTATAAGCCAGAAAAAAAAATATTAAGAAATTGCATGGCCATAGCTGAATGATTTTGGTTTTCTGCAGCAGAGTGTCCAGATATATTTTGAAACATGGAAATATAATTTTGCAATATCTTTGGTGTACATCTCATATTTCAAGTACAAGACAAATTGTATCGTGGTCACACCAGTCTGTGCACATGATAAAGAGGTTGTATTGTGATATGGGCACATTTCACCATACATGGTTAATAAGTGTGTTTTGCACATGTTTTATCTTAACAAAAAGACAACAGACATTGTAATTGCACCTACAGTTGTCTAATTATTTGTTATGCCACTATTTTGTATCATGTTAGCACTGAAGTATCCTAGAATGATAATGGTTTCGTCCAAATGTAAATGGTGCGATGCGTATGAGAACACATTCATTATGCTAGCAATGTTGCATGCCAAACAACATAGAAACTGAATACTGTAATTTGCAATCCACAGAACACCACTCTTGTTACCACCATCTCAGTATCCTTTTCCTCTACAAGAACATTTTAAAAATACATGTAGGTATGGTCCAGAGCTAGGAAAAAGAATTGGATCAAAATTTAAGAGTAGGACAAGCGAGCACGAGACAGGCGCCAGATCTCAACTTTGCCAGACACAACAAACGATAGAACCGCAGGTCCACTTGCGGGTGTAGGACCTGAACACGACAAAGTGCAAAAAAAAAATAGCTTCAACTATCGATGCAGGACCCCAACCCTGCAAAGTCGAAGCAAACAAAAGTAAATAGCAAGCAACAAACCAGCGAACAAGCACGAACAGGCCCAACTGCAACCCTGGGACCTTAAACTCGCAAACTTGAGCCAAACAACAACAAGCACCAACAGAAGAACCAGTGAACAAGCAACAACCACTAAACCAGTAAACACCATATGTATCTCCAACGATTACCAAACTGCATCCCAAGCACAGAAGGAACCAAAAACATATGACGAGCATGCCAATAGAAATAATCAAACATTCTTACTTGCAAACTGCAAATAGTGAACAACAAAGAATGAATACAAATGAAATTATGGCATCGAAACTTTCTCTGAAACGATGAACGACAGAAGCGTAGGTCGAATTGTGGGTGCAGCACCTAGACCCCGCAAAGTAAAAAAAACAACTCTAGTTGCGCATGCAGGACCCCAACCCTGCAAAGTTGAAGTAAACAAAAGCAAGTAACAAGCACCAACAGGTCCAACCACAGGTGCAGGTCCTCAACCTTGCAAAGTTGAGCCAAACAATAGCAAGCATCAACTGACGAACCAAAGAACAAGAAGCACCCACTGAACTAGCAAACAATCTATGTATCTTCAACGATGACCAAATTGCATTCCAAGCATAGAAGAAGTATGAAACATACAATGGCTATGCAACTGGCGGTGGAAAAAAATATTGTCCAAATTCACTGCAACATTGTATGGAAAAGTTTGAGGAAAAATGTACTCTGAGAAGCCTATTTAGGTAAACATTTAAGGTTGTCAGGTTGCTTAAGGGCCTCGCGGTATGCAAACATTTAAGTTGCCATGCATGTTTCAGGACCTCACGCCATGTAAACATTTAAGCTGTCAGGTGTTGGAGTTACTTCACACACACCTAGGATTTATTTTTCCTAAGGTTTTTCCTTGTTTATTAGTCATTATCTAGTCTCCTATAATTTAGGAGAGAATATTCCACCTGGAGAATATTCTCTTTCAGTTGACACTTCAATTTGACTAGTTGAGTTTAGATATTGCATTGGGATCATCACCATGCTAATTTGACCTGACCTTGGGATCATCACCAAACTGGTGCATTAGCCTTGATTCCCTGAGTTAACTCCTCACTACTCTATGTTCAATCAGTTAACTGAAGACTAGTTGACTAGTTAACTCAACTAGATGGTAGTTCACTCCCATAACTACCTGAGAGACTAAACTAGGTGACAATTCACTACCATAACTGTTGGTGTGTGTCTATATCACTCTATACCACCACTATGGCACATTGGTTCACCTCTAGTGTGAACTCATTGAGATATACAAAGTATATCATGTGTAAACTATTCATTTTTCACAACGGTTAATGAGAATTCTTTCATTCTTTCTCTCCTTCTTCTTCTTTCTCCAATTCTCTCTGCAAATGTGTGTATTATTGTTTAGCTAGATATATTATGTGTAGGTTCAACACATTTACATGGTATCGGAGCCAACGGACTGTTAAGCAAAAGCTACACCAAACATTTTTGCAGGTACAAAAGATTGAAGATAGCAGAAAGATGGAATTCCAAAAAGAATTCATTCTTACACCTTACAATTATTTTGCATGGAAGGAGAAAATAGTCATACATATCCGATATAGAGGGTTGTACAGGTTAACCATGAACATAGATACAGAGCCGACATCAGCCATAGAAAAATCCAAGTACTTAAATCGCATGGATGAGGCACTCGGAACAATTTGCAGTCTTATTTCTCCCGATCTCCTTTTTCACATATCTTCCTGTAAGACTTCCAATGAAGCC
Organism: Picea engelmannii; assembly: GCA_009831015.1. Lineage (NCBI taxonomy): Eukaryota > Viridiplantae > Streptophyta > Pinopsida > Pinales > Pinaceae > Picea > Picea engelmannii. The sequence continues at coordinate 99,491 of ML818840.1, forward strand.
TGGAAAACCTTGCAAGGGCTCTTTGTCAAATAGGATGAGATAAGGGGACACGTGCCAGACGTGGAGCTACTCACTTTGGATCCAAAAAGCTTCGACATATTCAAGATTTCTTTACAAAATTCAAGGATTTACTGTCGCAACTCAAAGCTTACGGGGTTGATAAATCGACGAAAGAGAAACAAATGGTTCTCACCATTCTCTCCAAGCTTGGTCCTGAATTCTTTGTATTCGTATTCACACTCCATACTGTCAGATTCGCCTCTGGAGCCACCTGGAAGATGCCTTCTCTTGAGGACTTTATTGAATCCCTGACACAAGAGCAAACCAAGCTCATCAACATGGGCACAATCAAAGGCCCAAGGGCGCATGCACTCACTGTGCATGATGGTAACCACAAATATCAGAAATATAAGATAAAGATAAATGAAAATCTCATGCCCATACGAAGAAGGAAGGGTACACAAAACCCTTCACCGATGCCTCTGGATCCAAAGAGGAAAAGGGAAGAAAAGGGGAGAAATGCATGTACTGTCACAAAGGATTCCATTCAGAATCTGCATGCATGAAAAAACAAATAGATATGATGTCTCAAATACTTCAGCAAAAAAACCTTGGAGATCGCATCCCACAGCGTGCAAAGAAGAAGCCATAAGATTCAAATTCCAAGAAAGGCAATTCTAGCCATGTCTTGATTGCCATCAACTCCTCTCTCGATGCTTGGATCGTAGATTCAAGAGCATCACATAACATGGCTACCTCAGAAGCAGTCTATTCTTCATTGGATGCATGCAAAGGTCCTCCTATTCTGATGGGGGACAACTCTTCTGTCGAAGTCATCGACAAAGGAAGGATTGAACTCACCAATGGAAGCTTCAAGAATGTGTTGCATGTTCCCAAGCTTTATGTCAACCTTCTCTCCATGTATCAGATGATGAATTTTGGTACCGGAAAGAAAGTCATATTCACACCAAATTCCGTGGACATCTATGACATGCAAACCAACTCCAGGGTTGCTACCGGTGAGGTAAATCATCAGTCTAGATTGTATACTTTTTTTGAATTCGTTGAACCTGATTATGCTTTACTGCTTACTCATGCTGATGAAAGTAGTAGGATATGGCACGAAAGGTTTGGACATTTGAATTTCAGATACATGCAACAGCTTGGAAAGCACAGATTAGTTGATGGTCTACCAAACATCCATTTCTCCAAGGGAGTATGTGAGGGATGTGTTCTCGGAAAACACCCTCAAGAGAAATTCGACAAAGGAAAGTCTCAGCAAGCTTCCGCACCTTTAGATATGATCCATAATGACCTCATGGGTCATTTTCCGCATCCATCGATCAGCAAATCGAGGTTTGTTCTCATTTTTCTTGATGATTTATCACGTTTTACATGGATCTACTTTCTCAGGAAAAAATCTGAGGTCTTTCAACACCTCAAAGATTTCAAAGCCCTGGTTGAGACATAGTCTGGAAAGAAGATCAAATTCCTCCAAACTGATAATAGAGGAGAGTATGTAGATCATGAGATCCATAATCTTTTCCATGAGGCAGGGATCCAGTTGTAGCACACAGTTCCCTATACTCCATAGCAAAACGGAGTTGTTGAGCAGAAAAACTGATCTCTAAAGGAGATGGCATCTTGCATGATGCATGCAAAGTCACTACCACAAAGACTATGGGCCAAAGCACTTAATTGTACAACATACATCCAAAACAGATCTCATCATAGATCTGTCAAGGATAAGACCTCCTACGAGGCTTGGAGCGGCCTCAAACCGTAAGTGGCCCACTTTCGCATTTTTGGTTCTCGTGCATGGGCCGGGATTCCTTCTGAAAAGAGGAAGGCACTTGATCCACACAACACTGAGTGCATTTTCCTTGGATACCCCGACGGTGTGAAGGGATATCGGCTTATTGATCTTTCTTTGGACCGTCTCATCATTGAGCATAGTGTCCAATTCGAGGAAAGTGTCTCGCATGTACCTCAACAGCTGCATGCAGACACCTTCACTCTTCCACCTGTTCAAGATGATGAGCATGCACATGTTGACTCTTCTTCAGATGACAGTTTTCATTCAGAGGACTCAGATGATTCAGATTTAGAGTCAATACAATCAGATGCAGAGTCAGAGCATCCAGATGCAGTTGCAGAGCTAGAGCAGAGGCCCAAGTGGGCACAGACTACTCTTAAGGCTGCAGGGGATCTCGTTGGTGATCCAGCCAATACTAGGAGGACTCGATCTGATTTTGAGGAGCCTCCTGTTTCACTCACTTCCACTGGACCATTTCCCTCTAGGCATCTTTTCTTGGTTCAGTCTTATGGCGAGGCTGTTGGAAATCCCTTTCGGGAATCCGCCATGCAGGAGGAGTACAACTCCCTCCTCGAGAACCAAACTTGGGATTTGGTTCCCCTTCCTTATGGGAGGAAACATGTCAGATGTAGATGGGTCTACAGGACCAAGAGCGTAATGGATGGACAGATCAACAGATACAAAGCCAGGCTTGTCGCCAAAGGCTTTCAGCAGGTTTATGGTATTGACTATGATGAGACCTTCGCTCCAGTAGCGAAGATGGATTCCATACAATTGGCACTTGCCATTGCAGCAACCAAGGGATGGGAAGTCCATCAGATGGACGTGAAGAATGCATTTCTTCACAATGATCTCTCTGAAGAGATATACATAGAGCAGCCCCAGGGATTTATGCAAAACTCATCTTTGGTCTGTCAAATGAAGAAGTCACTTCATGGCCTCAAGCAGGCTCCGAGGGCATGGTATGCCAAGATGGATTCCTACCTATTGTCACAGAAATTTGCATGTTGTAAATCAGACTTGAATGTCTACATGCTCAGGACGACTGATTCACTTCTACTTTTAGTTCTATATGTTGATGATTTGTTGATCACCGGGTGCTCGATTTCAACGATTGTTGCAGTCAAGAGGATTCTACATGATAGGTTTTTGATGACAAACATGGGTCCTCTACACTTCTTCCTTGGACTCAAGATCAGTTAGGATGCATCGAGCATCAAACTGTCTCGGGCTAAGTATGCATGAGATCTCCTTGAGAGATTTCACATGACAGACTACAAGTCTGCTCCAATTCCTTTCCTATCATGAGTCAAACTTGAGGATGGTGGGGAGCCTCCACTAGTTGATAGCACATTGTAACTTACACACTCCATACTAGACCTCTAATATGCAGATGGCACAGCTTCCAGGTTCATGCAGGAGTCGCATGAGCTACATTGGAAAGCTGCAAAGTGTATCCTTTGATATGTACAGGGCACCATCACCTTTGGGATTCATTATGCAGTAGACTCTACATTAGATTCCATCGGGTTTACTAATTCCGACTGGATTGGCGATAACATTGATTAAAAGTCCACATTTGGTTACTTACTCAGTCTTGGTTCCGGTCCTATTTGTTGGTCGAGCAAGAATCAAGTTGTCATTGCTCTATCTTCGGCTGAGGCAGAGTACGAAGGGGTAGTTAACATAACCATTCAGTCTATGTGGCTACAACATTTTCTCACTGAGTTGGGCATTCAGTTTCATCGGTCGATCGTCATCTGGTGTGACAACCAGAGCACTCTGAAGTTCTACAGAGATCCAGTTCAGAGGTAGCGGACGAAGCACATCGAGATCCACATGCACTACATCCGGGACTTAGTACATGAGGGAATCATCGACTTATACTTATGTCCTTCAGCAGAACAGATGGCAGACATATTCACCAAGACCTTCACTGAGCAGAAGTTTCATTCTTTACGAAGTCGTCTTGGAGTGAAGGACAGAGTTGCCTAGCAACTGTAGTTATTATTTTTACATACATTGTACCTTGAGGGGGAGATTTTCCCATGAGGTTTTCCCTCTTTCCTCACTTTATTTTCAGTGTATCTTTTGTACTTGGGTACCTAACATGGCCTCGTTGTCAAGACCCAATCTTTATTTTCACCATAGTGATGTTCAGGGGGGGTGTTGGAGTTACTTCACACACACCTAGGATTTCTTTTTCCTAAGGTTTTTTCTTGTTTATTAGTCTTAATTAGTCATTATCCAGTTTCCTATAATTTAGGGGAGAATATTCCACCTGGAGAATATTCTCTTTCAGTTGACACTTTAGTTTGACTAGTTGAGTTGAGTTTAGATGTTGCATTGGGATCATCACCATACAACATTGGGATCATCACCATGCTAATTCGACCTTTCCTTGGGATCATAACCAAACCAGCACATTAGCCTTGATTCCATGAGTTAACTCCTCACTACTCTTTGTTCAGTCAGTTAACTGAAGACTAGTTGACTAGTTAACTCAACTAGGTGGCAGTTCACTCCCGTAATTGCCTAAGAGACTAGACTAGGTGGAATTTCACTCCTGTAACTGTTGGTGTGTGTCCAGATCACTCTAGACCACCACTATGGCACATTGGTTCACCTCCAGTGCGAACTCATTGAACTATACAGAGTATATCATGTGTAAACTATTCATATTTCACAACAGTTAATGAGAATTATTTCATTCTTTCTCTCCTTCTTCTTCTTTCTCCAATTCTCTCTGCAAATGTGTGTATTATTGTTTAGCTAGATCTATTATGTGCAGGTTCAACACATTTACATCAAGCCTATTCAAGTACCTCAAAAAAAGTGTCAATTCTCTAAACCTTTGGTATGTAAACATTCCAATACAAATAGAAATAATAATAAAATGACATATTAATATGAAGTCAACAAATTATCGATCGCTATAGTCCCTCTACACCTTCAGCAGGGACTAATAATAAAAAATAAAAAAAACATTAAAAAACAACGTCGATGCTCAGAAATTTCAGTATGTAAATATTTCAGTAAAAATGTAATAAATTTTAAAAAAGAACGTTTAAGCTCAAAACTTTGGATATTTAAACATTTACAACATTGGGAACAATGAAGCTGGCAATAAGATCTCCAATATATTCTACAATGAGACGATGGCATATAAGGGTTTTTTTTTTACTTCTATATTACGAACAATACAGATGATGCGGAAATTTCTAGTCAAAGGACATATTAATATGAAGTCAATGAATTATCGATCACTATAGTCCCTCTACGCCTTCAATAGGGACTCAAAAAACACACAGAGCTTTCACAAAGGAAGGTAATGAACTCTTGTCTCGTAGGCGCAGGAGACCATTCGCACTCAAGCTAGAAAAGCCAAGAGAAAAAAAAAACCAAGTGTTGGAAAGCTTAGAAGGAACGTAGGTGCATGGTAGTCGGAGACGACGTAGGTATTGAAGAAATTCCAAACATAATTGGATGAACTGTTGTTGGAAATTTTTGTGGGAAAGTGGTCTCCCCAACATCCATTAAGAAATGGTTGGCAGAAAACTGGAAACCACTGCTAGATCACAATCTAGTTTTCCACACCCTTGCCAAAGGATGGATATGTTTTGTTTTCAAATCCCACGAAATGATGGTGGTATTCAACAGAGTTTGGGGATGGGGTATGTTTGGATTAATCCTCAAGGAATGGACTATTTCCTTTGATCCTGCGCATTACATTTTCTTCCCTGCAAAAATATGGACAATCCTACCAAATCAATCGCTGGTATTTTTGAGGGAAGATATTCTAGTGGCTATAGGGAACAACATAGGTAGATTCGTTAGTATGGAGTTGGGTAGGGAGACAAAACTTGATCGACTTTGGGCTTGGCTTCAAATCAAAGTCGATTTTCATGATGGCCTGCATGACAAAATATAATTGGTTTGGGGAAACTTACAGTAAGCCAGAGGATAGACTATTGGACAGTCCCCTTTCGGTGTTATGGTTGCCATGTCGTGGAACACCTCCAAGATTAGTGCAGTCTCTCTCCAGTCTATTTCCCCTCCTTTTTGAAAATCTAGAAGAGAAAACAAGAGTTGGTGGCTTCAGAATCAGGCCCAGTGGAAGAAAAAGGCAACCTGATTCTTGGAGGCCAGAAACAACCTCATCTCAGCTCCCCAAGTGGCAGTTCTCGCAAGTCCTCTCATCATGATTGTTTGGGTAAGGAATCACGTTATTTTCTACCTGTTCAATTCCTATCTAATGATGCAATTTCTCACTCTAAAAAAACTCTCAAGTTTTAGGGGATATTTCTCCCCTCCTACCATCACCCCCTCATTGGACTCCTCCCTCACAAAATCCTATTTATGTTTCCCCCAGTGACAACACTCTAGAGACCAAAACAGAGAAGCCCAAATATAAAATATCCCCTCCTCAGAAGACGCTCCATCTCTCCCCCCTCTCCTCATCTTCTTCCCTGAATTCGACCTCCAATAAAGAATTAAAATCAGATTACTTGCTTAGATCAAAAGTTAAGCTAGGCCCATAATTGGAAGCCCTGTGAGCTCTTTCTCTAGAAAAAGGTTCTAGGGGACACACAGGTAGAAAATCTAGAATCTCTTTAGCACAGATACATATCGCTAAAGAAATTCTAAGTGGAAAGCAATCAACCATTGTATGGGCACTTAGAGCAGGGAAGGCCCAAAATCGAGTTTCCAAATGATCGTGCTCTATGTTAATGCATGGGAAGTAGGGGGCGCTCCAAAAATTTTATCCCTCAAAAGGATGCATGCTGCTATAAATCCTGGCATTATTCTAGTCCAATAGACAATGTGCAGTGGCATAGAGAGAAGGCTTTTTTTGGTTTACGGTTTAACATGAGGTTTCATAACAACATGTAATCCAAAAATAATGGTGACGAATTCAACAAAATTCCCTTCATGCATCATTATTCAAATTAAGGATAGGTTTCTTAGTTCCTCTCTCAAAATTTGCAATGTTTACAACCCTTATGAAAATAGGTGTCCTTTCCGGGATCATTTAATTGATCTAAATCTTCTAAATGATGGAGACATTATCTTGGGGGGATTTAAATTTTAATTTGTCACTCAATGGATTCTGGGGACAAAATCCTCACCAAGATCCAATGGAATCATACTTCTCTCAATGGCTGGAGAAGCACCATTTACTTGATATGGCCCCCAAAAAGATTTCCCACACTTAAATTAATGGAAGGAAAGGTTCGGGACTGGTGGCAAAAATATTAGATAATTTTTCTGATTTCTGAAGGAATTCTAGAGAAACGGTGGGCAATTCATTCATGGGTGGCAATAGGGGGGCTCTTTGATCACTTGCCAATAGCGCTAGAAGTTTCCAAAGTTGGCTCTTAGAGGCCACTTCCTATGAAATTCAACCACAAATGGCTAAAAGTAGAGGCTTACCAAAAGTTGGTGGACAGTTCATGGATTCTGCTGGCTAAGGATCCAGGTCAATTATATATGCACCAATTTGCCGAAAATCTTGGCAAAAAAAAAAGTGACTAGATCATGTGCCAAAAAATCCAGGAAAAAACAATCAACAACTATTGTGGAGGTAGAATCAAATATTGGTTGTCTCCTTATAGAGCAAGAGGCAGGATCACTATTAGAAGAGAAAGAGAAACTGGTCAAGGAGCTCGTGATAAAAAAACAAGACCTGTTAAGGAAAGAAGAAACCACCTGGAGACAAAAAAGCAGAGTGGTTTGGATTAAAGAAGGCGACAACAACACAAAAAATTTCCATAAATTTGCTAGCTTCCATAGAATGACTAACTACATATGGGAAATCAAGGATGATGAAGGTAAAAAGGTGATAGTTCAAGACAAGATTGTTGATGCATGTACAAGATTTTTCTCTAATTTGTTTAAAGAACCAGTGGGTTGTCCCATCATTGAGACCCTGAAGGTAATAAACATTTTCTCCTCTTACATCACAGAAGAAATGAATTTTTCTTTAAAGGAGAAGGAAATACGTCAAACACTCTCGTCTTTTCAAAGATGCAAAATCCTTGGTCCCGATGGTCTCATGAAAGAATAAGAAAACCTAGGAAAAGTGTGGGGATCTTTTAATTCCACCTATCTAGTTCTCATTCCTAAAAACCAAGCTTTCTCTTCTTTCCTGGATTTTCGCCCCATTTCCTGTTGCAACCTCATCTATAAACTTATCCCTAAGATCATTGCCAATAGAGTGAAGCTTATATTTAGTGGATTCATTCCTGAAGAACAATATGGATTCCTTTTCAATTGTCAAATCCATGACACTGTGTCCATCACTCAATAAGTGATTCATTCAATAAAGCTTAAAAAAATCCCCTCCTTTGTTATGAAAGTAGATATGTCAAAAGCATTTGACAAAGTGAGTTGGACCATCTGTCTTTCCCTGATCAAATTGGGAATGACCTTAGAAATGGTTAATTGGATAATGGGGTGCCTTGAAACTATGTCCTACGTCGTCCTTATAAATGGTGTCCTCTCTCCTTTTTTTTGATCTTCCCTAGGGCTTAGACAAGGATACCCCCTCTCTCCTTTCCTATTTTTAATCATAGCAAAAGGCCTAAGCCTGCTAATAAAAAAAGCTCGAAGAAAAGGTCTTCTTAAAGGAATCGGGATTACAAACTCATAAATTCTTACACATCTTCTTTTTGTTGATGACGTAATTTTGTTTGGTGTAGGTTTCGCCTCAAAATTTTAAGCAATGAAAAATATATTAGATCTTTTTTGCACCTATACAGGAATGCAAGTCAATAAGGAAAAGTCATCAATGCTTTTCTATGGTCTCTGGGAGGATGATGCAACACAACTGGAAGATTTTTTACCATTCCCACAAACTCCTCTTGTTGAAGGCATAAAGTACCTGGGATTTTTCCTCAAACCAAATGACTACTTATTCAAGGACCAGTTATGGATCTACTCTAAAATCCAAAAAAAAAACTATTTTGGGCTCATCGATGGCTCTCAAGAGGCAGAAGATTAGTCCTATTGAAATTGGTCTTGAGCAGTATACCAATGTATTGTGCTTCCATAGCCAAAATCCCAAAAGGAATCATGCACAAAATCATAAAATTATGTTTCTAGTTTCTATGGGCCAGAAATGTAGAGAAGAGAAACTATTCCCAGGTTAAGTGGTCAAAGTTGGCTATGCCAAAAGAGCAAGGAGGTTGGGCTATCAATAATTTGGTTTGGTGTTTTCACGCCATAACTACAAAAAGCATGTGGAGGCTAATCACAATGACATGCTATGGAGCAGAGTAATGTCCTCCAAGTACATCTCTGGGATGTCATTCATTGAATGGATTTGGATGTTGCGGAAGTCAACTCAAAATAGCTTGATTTCTTGGAAGGATATAGTTGAGGATTTTCTAATTATCGAAAATCCTCTAGCATGGAGTGTGGGCACTGGAAAACAAGTAAGGATCGAGGAGGACCCTTGGGTCGGTTCAGGAGAGGGCTACAAACTCCAAAAATATTTGGTGAATGCTCTACACGCCAATGGAATATTCTCTTTAAAAGATGCTTCAATTGGAGGCTTGGATAGAGCAGGAAGAAGTGAATGGAAGACGATTGGAAGGTTAGATTTGGAAGGCGAGAATGTTGATACATGGGGGGAATATGTTGCATCTCTTAAATCTAATTTTGTCTTACTTCTGGGAGACGAAGAAGATTCTCTATTTTGCATAGGTAATGACAAAAGAGAGGATTGTACACAACAAATCTTGGATATCAAATGATGATAGAGGAAGATTTTACTGGTGAGAAGAAATGGTGGTGGAAGTTCATTTGGGCTCGAAAGACCCCTATCAAATCAAAGCTTCTTCTCTGGCAAACAATGGAGAACAATATCCTAACTTGGGACAACGACCTGAAGTGAGGGTGGTGTGGCCAAAACAAATGTGCATTGTGTAGATCAAATTCTGAGTCTATTCAACATATTTTCGTAGAATGTCCTTATGCTCAACAAGTTTGGTTGGAGACTACGAAAGAGGTGAATGACAAGGGGGTACATCTGTGCTTGGATCTTGACAGGTGGGTGAAGAAGTGGAAGGAAAATGCTCAAGTTCAATCGATCATCTCTTTTCCTTTCTTCTTTGTTTATTTTCTATGGTGGGCAAGAAACAATGTTATCTTTCAAGACATATTTATACCTTGTGAGGTGGTGGTGGGGTTAATTTCCAAACTCATAGGAGAGTATAAGATAGAGACAAAGAAAAAAAATGTAAGAAATCCAACCATGTCGTAGATAGATGATGGAATCCCTGAGGGATTCTTTGATGGGGATAGCCAAGGGCATCCACCATTATGTGGAGTTGGAGGCATTCTATACATCTCAAAGTTACATTTCTTCACGATTAAATATGTGTTTAGAAAAGGCACAAACAACAAATCTAAGCCAGTATCTCTCTGTGCTCTCTTGTTTCATGTAGATATGTTGCATTTGCACAAGTTACATGTATTTGGAGATTCTCGGGTAGTGGTCGACTAAACCAATGGAACAATTGAATTCCACGTGAGGTGTCTTCGCCCCATTATGAGACAAGTCTGTGAATCTATTGACAATCTAGGATGATTCTCCTGCAAACATATCATTCGTGAATTAAATGAAGAGGCAAATCGATTATCAAAGGAGGCCCTATCTTTGGATGTGGGCGCTTTCATCCGTCATGAGTTTTTTGACAACCAGATTATTGAAGAGACAATTTTAGGCTATAAGAAAGTATTTTTCTTTTTCCTGTAGGACTAATAGAAATAATTCAAAAAATGAATGTTTAAGCAAAGATACAATTATGTTTTTGAAATGAAGGACTTAGGAAGGACACATTACCTATGTTTTTGAAATGTTGAAGTGGAAGTGAAGAAGTCAATCCATTTTTTGATGGTAATACATATATTCTTATTTTGGAATACAAAGTGTTTTCATTCTCTGGAAAACCCCTTTCCCTACTAACATCTCACAAGAAACATTTGAGAGATTTCTAATAGCATTGAGTATTTATTTAGGCCTCAAACTACCCAAATATTCAATGGGTATTTCAAAAACTATGGAGGATGTGCTCTCTTCTACATCTCTATATGATCCCATACTCAAAGCACCAAGGTCCTTTACACCATGACACAAACCCTCTTCACTCTTCTCTTTATTCGAGACGGATTAAACATAATTAACAGAGGAAGATTCAAGTGTAAACTCACACTTTTCCTTGTTGGCTAAGAGGGGATTTGTTGCCGCCTTTGTATCATAAAAATAGCCACCTTGTTGTTCTCAAGACTTGTAGGTTCAGATACTTGAGCTTTAATACTCTTGTTGATTTGTTGTTGAAACATATCTAGTTGCTTCAAGGAGGAGCCCTCATAAGGCTTCTTGAAATTGTCTTCCTTGGGAATGAATCTAGTGTTCACACCAGTCTCTTCCCTCCTAGGGATGGATTATTTTTTGACCTGTATCCCTTTACTAAAATTTAATGCATAGTTTGTTACTAGGTGACCATATCTATGGCACCTAACACACCAAAAGGGGGTCATTATGTAATATAGAGCCCGAGATTTATTGATCAATCCTTGTTGGATTGTCATTTCTTTAGCTAATCCTTTGTGGAGATCAATTCCTACCATAATCTTGCATATAGTCATAATTCTCTAGTTTGAGAAGTTCATATATGCTTCCATGATGGAACCTATGACATTGAAAGTATCTCAATAAACATCTATTGACCAAAATTTTAGGGGTAGGCCTAATAATTTTATCCATACAAAAACGATGTATGACTTTTCCATCTTTACATCAAAGCATGAGTTTCATTTTTTCATGAGTAGTGGAGTTGACTCCCAACACCAACTTGTCCTCAAGATTAGCTCTGTGTCATTTGTAGAATGAAATATGAAGGCTAGCCATCCTCTGGATAAAATATGAAATTGTTGATTGTAACCAACATGGGAATCCCATAAGTTTATTAGTCGTGATCGAAGGGTTTTGTTGCTCATTCTTCTTCCCTGGAAACATTCCACCAAATATTTTGAATCCAAACTGAAGTTATGGTTCATTTTAATGTTGTCTCTCAACCAACCAAATTGATTCCCCTTTCTTATGGAGACAACGATTATTTCTCTAACATGAAGGATCACCTCCACTTCTTTGATTTCCTCCCTCTCCACCAACACAATCATTCAATTTTGTAGATACTTCCAAGTTTTTGCAATTCCATAGCTCTGCTCCAAGGACAAAATTAGCTCCATTGTCTATATTATTAAAGGATTGCACTACTAGTTCCTCACCTGATTGGTTCACATAACGAGAAATCGAAGAGCTAGGGTTTCATGTGGTAGTAACTCTACTTCCAACAGGGCTATAATTGTTCATCAAATCACCTTTCTTGGCTACCTTCACATAATTAGAAACATATCCAAGTCGCACTTTGGACAAGGAACCTACCAATTTGGGCTTTTGTGCATTTACTTCGAGATAGGGTACACCTAAAGACTCTCCCTCTTTGCAAAACCCTTGATCCTTTTCTTGCAATCCACCTTGTAGACTTCTATTGATATCAAATTTATAACTTTATAGGACATATCCACTTTGAATGCTCTTGAACTTTGTCATATCTCTATTGATTCTTTGTGGGCCCTAAATACCGCATCAAGGCTCAGTAGGGTTCTATACTTCAACATCCTCATAGTCAACCAACTCCAAGTCCTAGTCCATATCTACTAGGGTATAGAACAAGCACCCCAATTATCCATTATACACTAGGGGTTCATAAACCTTAGGAAACCCTTATTGAAAACCCTCATCGTGTTATTCTTCAAACTTTTCTCAAACTTCTTATATCATTTGAATCTTTCATTAACTTTATCTTTTATAAAACCATCATAATTAATATTTTTTTGCCAAACTACTTAGCCAGTGCCACTAATATTTATAACGTATTAATTATCAAAATCAAAATAAAGTTAATAACCTTATTTGCATATTATTATGTTTAAAAACAACATAATAAAGCTATTAACTTTTCCTTATTAAAATTTGATAAACCAATGATTAATAATAAGCTTAGCCATGAGAACTGGAAGCGTGGCTCTAGAGAAATTTTAAGCTAGGGTTTAACAATCGCGGTCTCAACAACGACTAGAATGGTCACCAAAGGGGGAAGGAATGCAACCCCCTCATACAAGCAGGCGGTGGTGGACAGAGGGAAAGGCCCACAAGACAATGGTTTCAAAGAACCTATGACAGACACCTCGGGATCAGGATCAGAAAATAATCAAGAGGGAAACCAAGAAAAAAGTGATCGCGAGGGGGAAGGAGGCAGAGAAACCCAGAACAATGTGCAAGCAATGACGAACCCCAGTGGGGCAGAAGGGTGCAACCCGTGTAAACCTAAAATAACACCAATACCCAAGGTTATACTGGAAGATCCCCAAATGCAACTCTTCCGGGATCAGATGAAGACACGTGCATTGATCTGCAAGTTTATGGGCCTATGGCCCATAGAAAAAACATTGCGCAACTGGATAAAATACCATTGGAAGCCAAGCGGAGAAGTGGAAATCCACCAGGGCTCGAAAGGTTTCTTCACAGCAATCTTTATGAAAATGGAGGACAATGATAAATTCTTTGAGGGGGGGGGCATATTTCCATGCATCAGCGAGGTTGTACATTCGCCCATGGAAGGAAAACTTATCCCCAAAAAAAGAAACCTTTAAAAATGTCCTAGTCTGGCTAAGACTTTACTCCTTACTGCTAGACTATTAGCTTCCATCCACCTTCGAAGCCATAGGGAACAAGCTCGAAAAATATGTCAAGACATCGGAAGCTACCCTAAAAGGCAGATATACATCCTACGCAAGGATCTGCATAAAGATGGATGTATCGGGGGCACTCTCAGAAGCCATAAGCCTGGAGTTTAGGGATGAGGAATGGATACAAAGCATAGACTACGAGCAGATCATGTTTCGATGCAGAAGATGCCATGAACTTGGACAACTACTAAGAGAATGCCCTCTTAACAAAAAACAAGAATCGGAAAACACCAAGCCACAACAGGATGAGGATGGTTTTGTGAGGCCAAATCACAAAAGCAGAGGAAATAAGAGACAAGGCAAGGCCCCAACAGGAAGAAACCCAAAAGCCATGCCTAGAACAAAAGAAGGGCCAGGCCCAACCAAGGAGAAGAAGGAGGGAAGGAAAAGAAGAAAGATAAGGAAGCGAGTGAACACACAACTCAGGAGAACACATAAACTCCAAGCAACAAAGGAGAACAAGGAGGTTGCACAAGTCCCAGGGAAGGAGGAAACGAAGATACCAACACCCCAATGCAGGAAGCAGACGACGATTTGGAGATGACTCCAAGTGAGGTAGGAAAATAGGACCCCGATCTCAGAGACATTGTGGAAAGGGAAGGAATAGATCTACTGAATATACTGGAGCAATGGAAAAGGCATGGGGTAGACAATGTGCCAGCGAAGCAACTGGATCACATTCAATATCTCTTCCTCCTTATGGAGGAAGAAAAATCTAGAGGGATCAAGCACATGCATGGAGACATAGGACACTTGGGAATCAAACTAGACGAAGGATAGCCACAACACTCACCCAAGCAGGAAAGGAGGAAGAAAGGCAGAAAATCAAACAACGTAGCCCTACAAGAACTAGGAGCCCTGTTGATAAACTCGGGTAAGATTAAAAATCTCTTCCCCAACTCCCCCCCACATGTTTAAATGAATATTATAACGTGGAATATAAGAGGTCGAAACAGCCCAAGAAAGCAACGAATCCTTAAAAATAGACTGAATAAGGAACAACCTGACCTATGTTTCATTCAAGAGACAAAATGACCTTTAGACAGAATGGAAACAATCAGTAAAAAACACTGGAGTAAGTACAAGATGTTGGTTGTCGAATGCCAACAGACAGCGGGAGGTGTCCTCACCTTGTGGAACCCACAATTGGTGAACCTACTTGCAGCAAAAGCCACGAGACACACTATATCTATTAAAATGAAAATTATAGGGAACACAGAGGAAATTCTTTGCACTAATGTGTATGGCCCCCAAGTGATGGAGGAGAAAAGGAGAGTACTCCTCGACTTAGAGAATCTAAAGGAATACACCCGCAACCCCCATTGGATCCTGGCAAGGGATTTCAACATCATAACCACACTCGTTGAGAAAAAAGGCGGAACTAGGAGACTGGACAGAGATGTGGAAGAATTTTCAGCATTCATTGACATAATGAAGCTCGTGGATATAAGGACCAGTAATGGTCAGTTCACTTGGAACAACAAAAGACTAGGTCACCACCAAGTAGCAACAAGACTAGAAAGATTCTTGGTGTTGGAATCAATTATGTTGTAGGGGCTAACTTTGGATTGCAACATCGTCCCTTGTGGGGGATTAGATCACTGGCCAGTTAAACTGGAAGCTAATTTTCAAACCACGTCAAAGAACATACCTTTTAGATTTGAGAAATTTTGGATCGACCATCCCACCTTCAAGGAGAACATCAACCATTGGTGGTGGGAGGAACTACTGGATCAAGGGACAAGGATGTTCAAACTTTACAAAAAACTCAAGTACATCAAACAAAAACTCAAGGAGTGGAACATGGAAGTCTTTGGAAATATAAACCAGGGGGAAAAGAGCATCGAGGATAGAATGAGGAATCTATAGGAACAGTGCATCGAAGAGGGATACACAGAGGATTGGAAAAAAGAAGAGATTCAAATGACCCAGGAATGGGAAGCAATATGCTAGCAGGAAGAAATCCTATGGTGCCAAAAGTCCAGAATAAGGTGGCTAAAGGAAGGGGAGAGGAATACAAAGTTTTTTCATAGAACAACTATTAAAAGAAGATCCCATAACAAAATCTTGAAGATTAGGGATCAGGACAGGATCGAGAGAGAATACCACCAAGAAATTGAGAATACATTGGTCAACCACTTCTAGGGGATAGCCCAAGAACCCATCCAAGACAGATATGAGGCCATACAAAGAATAATTCATCACATCCACAAGATGGTTATAGAGGAGCAAAATTTTGGCCTAAGAAAACCCATCGCAAAGGAATAAATTGACCAAGTAGTCCAGGAGATGCCCAATGAAAAGGCCCCAAGCTTGGATGGCTTCACAGTGGAATTATTCAAAGCCTGTTGGGAAGTGGTTAAGCATGATATTTACGGGGTGTTGGAGGACTCAAGGTGATTGGCATCCATCCTGAAAGCCTTAAATGCGATGATGATCACTCTAATCCCGAAAGAAAATGAAGCTAGGACCCCAGACCGATACAGGCCTATAGCTTTATGCAATGTAGTTTACAAGATAATATCCAAAGTCATAGCCAATAGACTAAAGCCACTCCTTCCCACACTGATTTCACAGGAACATGTGGGTTTTGTGGAAGGAAGACAAATCCTGGACAATATCATCCAAGCCCATGAGATCATTCACACGCTGAAAACCCAAAGGAGAGGGGGGGTGATAATCCAACTTGACTTGGAAAAGGCTTATGACAAAATAAGCTGGCACTACATGGCCAAGACGTTGGAGGCATTTAGGTTCGACCAACAATGGATCAACTAGATAGTCACACTAGTCTCAACGACAAGCTACTCACTACTAATCAATGGGGCCCCAAACAAACCTTTATGTCCATCCAGAGGCATAAGACAAGGGGACCCGATGTCCCCCTTCCTGTTCATTCTAATGATGGAAGGGCTAAGCAGAAGCATTAAAAGTGCAAATGCAGCTGGTGAAATAAAGGCATCAAACCTTTTGAAAACTGTCCAACCTCCACACACCAACAGTTTGTTGATGATACCCTACTCCATGGCACACCCACAGTAAAGGAATCAAAGGATTTTAAAATAATCCTAAAAGACTTTAGGGAACCCTCGAGGGAGGAAATCAACCACTCCAAATCCATGATATACTTCTTGAACACTAATCCAGCAATTCAATGCAACCTGGCCAACATTCTGGGGTTTGAATGTAAAACGCTCCCAATAAAATACTTGGGAATCCCCTTGACGGACAGAGCCTGCACAAAGGCTACGTGGGAAGGAGTTATCAGTAAACTGCAGGAGAGGGTAAAAAATTGGACTTATAGAGCCTTAAACCTGGCCGGAAGACTTATCCTCACCAAAATAGTTCTTCAAGCAATTTTTACGTATATGATGTCAGTGTTCCCAGCCCCCAAAGGAATCCTACAAAAGATAAGAGCCATCCAACGAGGCTTTCTATGGCGCGACGCAGAACATAAAAAGAAATGGGCCCTGGTGGCCTGGGATAAGGTATGCAGACCAAAAGACAAAGGTGGCCTAGGGTTACAGGACCCAAAGGTAACCAACGAAGCCTACGGGGCAAAGCTCTGGTGGATATGGGTAAAAGAAAAATCGGTACCATGGGAAAACCTCTGGAAGGCCAAGTATGCCTCGAATATAAACAACCAGGAGAAAATCCAGTTCAAGGGCACAAGGGAAGGAAAAGGGAAGGCAGCGCCAGATGGAGGATCTGGGACAAACGTA
The DNA here is from genome assembly GCA_009831015.1 of Picea engelmannii. NCBI lineage: Eukaryota > Viridiplantae > Streptophyta > Pinopsida > Pinales > Pinaceae > Picea > Picea engelmannii. The sequence goes on from ML818840.1 coordinate 116,849, forward strand.
ACCCACAAAATCGAGGCCGGATTGAAACAATAACGAAAGAGGTGGAGGAGGAATTGGGGAAAAGGAAAATTGTGGTCTCGGAAGAAGAGGACCAATTGAGGTGGGGCAGGAAAAATGGGAGTGAATTCAACTTAAAATAAGCACTGTATTACATCACCGGTCAGGACCAAGAAAATCTGGAGCAACAGTGGGAAAAAATATGGAAAAGCCCCCAATGGCCAAAAATCAAAATGTTCAAATCGCTAGTTCTACATAACTGAATTCGAACTTGGGAGAACCTCATGAAAAAGGGGTTCATAGGCCCCTCTCACTGCCATCTTTGTCTAGAAAAGGAGGAAACAACTAACCACCTCTTGGATGAATGCAGTTACACAACAAAGATTTAGGATTGGGTGGCTAGCATCTTCCGCCAATCTAATAGGATATGGGGGAACATCAACACAACCATCAACAACTGGAATGAGGGTTACAATGAAAATGAATTGGTGAACCTCTGCTGAAATCTAATGCCGGGAATGATTATCTAGGCAATCTAGAAAGAACAAAACTGACGCGTCTTCAGGAATGAAAGCATACCGGCAGAAAGGATAAATGAGATAATAGCCTCTCAAATAAGAGAAATTGTGCAGAGCCACAACTGCAAGATAGAGAAAGCGCAACTCACAGACCAAGACTCCTGTATCCTGGACTTTTTTCAACTGAAAGATTGGCGCAACAACCTACCTGTGGGGGGGAACTCACAACTCCAGTTAGGAGCCTACAACTGGACTCTCCCTCCATCAGGGTTCTTCAAACTAAACTTTGACGAGGTGGCAAAAGGAAATCCAGGAGTAGCAGGGACAGGGGGAGTGATCAAAGACAGTGACGACAACATCATCCAACTGTACATTGGGAGCATGGGAAACTCAACCAACAACATGGTGAAATTTGGAGCCCTGAAACTTGGCCTTGAAATCCTAAGTCGCGAAAGGATGACAAACACCATCATGGAAGGTGACTCCACCCTAGTTATCAACATGGCAAAAAGACTCCAAAATGGCACCAGAGTGGGCAAGGTTCAGTTCCACTGGCGCCTTTCACACTCCCTACAGAAAATCCAGGAGCATCTGAGAACTCTGAATACAGTGGAGTTGCATTGGGTGCGCAGATCAATGAATGCGCTAGCGGATAGGCTCGCCAACGAGGGGGTCGACAAGGTAGGATCAGAACTAGACTACACTTGGATTAGCATTCTGGATGGGCAACTCAGAACAGACTACAACCACCTTGTGACCAAAGATCGTGAAGGCAGTTTAAGCATGGAAGGTCACATCAAGGAGGACATCGCAAGGCCTCGCAGGCCCTAGGTAGGAAAGGACTGCCTAAAAATATGCCACTAATTATTATGAAATAACATAATAAGCATCAGGCAGACGACCAGAAGCAAGGCAATTTTACCAATAAGAGGCATGGGGAAAGCACGAATGAAAGGCCAGGAAACAAGCCGCATGCAACGAAAGATGCAAGGCATCTGGGGCAGGTGAAAACTAGGATCGATCCACCAAGCCAATTTCAGGTATGGAGAGCATCATAATCGGATCACAAGCGAGCAAGGGCAGTAATCACACAGGGACAAAGGATGACCCATCATGATCATATGAGCCTTAACAGGAAAATTGACGGAAGTGCACAACACCGCGAGCAAACCAAGATTGAATGGACGGGCTCGCAGCGGGGAAAGGTCAATAAGAAGAGGAACAATAGAAATAGACACAATCAGAAGGAGTGCAACAACAGGGATTATCACAGAGTCAAGGGGAGGGAAAGGAAGAATACCTGGGAAGGAAGGCACG
>ML818840.1:118780-129389 GCA_009831015.1 Picea engelmannii
GTGAATTGTATTCTCTTTGTTGCTACATTGAAATAAATAGAACTGTGTTTCTTTCTTTTACATGTATTTCTGCATACTAACTTACCTTCATGTCCACTGTATGTTCGTCGTTGCTACATTGAAAGAAAGAGATTGGTTGGACAGAAAGATGAATTCTTATATGCCACAACAGAGGGGGTTATAGTACAATCTTCGAAAAGGTATACCAACTGTGCTAGTAAATCAAACACACAAAACGAGTGGGTGCATATAATATTGGACTAGAAAATGATGATTTGGCAACAATGGGCCTTTGTTGAGACTTCCCGCTTCCAAACATTGCCCTCCCCATTTCTAATTTTCCTGCTTTNCCCCTCTTCTATACTTAACCGAATTCCCCTTCATTTTTCTGATCTACTTTCTCTTTCTGGTTGCTTTGCTCAGTCGTCTTTCCGAAAATTTCTAGGTGCGTGGGTTGGCGGACTCACAACTTCACATTTATACTCCTATATGACGACTCCGACCGACGATTTCCTCATTCCATACTTAGCCACTTTTTTTATTGCGGGTTCCCAGGCTGGCAGGTTCAAGATTGCGCCTCTAGCTTTAGAGGTTCTGCTATATACAGATTGGCCACTGTAACCCTCCCCATCATGCCCTATTTTCTGTTACATATTTTTGCAGTCAAAAAATCTGAGGCATACAATTTGACTGTCGGGTCCTTATGTTTCCTGAGTATCTCTTGACACCCTATTTCGTATTCCATCTCCTTCGGCCCTGTATGCAACATTTAGAACACTTATGGACAATATACAATGCATATGCTTATTTAGTCCTTTTTATGTTCATCTACACATGCTTGCATCATAAAAAGTTGGACTAGTGACATGACCATGAGCAATCAATCATCGCAAACATCAACAAACCAACAAGGCCAAAGGTAAAGATGCATACATTGTGTTCTTTGTATGTTTACCAAACAAATATCCTCAACTATTTATTCATCTATGCCATGGTAAATATGTTGATGTCATCTGAAACACATAATTTGCAGTTCACAAGAAGTATCAATGAGCGCAAGTTCTGCAGACCAAGAGGTTTGGTTGCAAAACACTGGCTCCATACTTCATCCAAGTTGTGTGTTTACTTGTACATTTATGCCAGGGAAAAAGAAAACAAAAAAAATAATGCAGACTACCATTCACATTACTTTTCCTGTTAAAAAAATGTCACCAGGTCTAAACTTATAACACCCAAAACACCATCATTAAAGGGATTGAAAAACCGCTGAACTGGAAAAGTCTTCGTTGGGGACATAATGGTTGTCTATAGCACGTACTTGGACAAGGAAAACAAAACTAGATCCATTATGCATGTTGACATGACAGACAATGAGGCCCTGATGACAGTCACACTGACTATTCCCACACAACTTGTCCAGAAACATGCAAAAAAGATATTGCCAAGTAATGGGATATCCATTACAAATTTTAATATATTTCCCAAAACAGTATGTGACCGTGGTGATTGTGATTGGATTATATCGCTCAACAAAACAAGTATTGTGGAAAAAATTCCCGCTATTTGTTCAAAATATCGTTTCGTCTCTGACACAACTATCATCCAACTTGCACAGAGCAACGACATTTACCTGATCAGAACCATTGGTGCAACTGTCACACATGCGAGAAAACTTGGCTCGCAACACATTCTCCATATAAAAGATGGAGATTCATACAACGAAAAGGAAATGGTACCGTTCTCCATATCCAATTTTGTCCTTTACTTTTCGTGTTTATGTATCTCGGTTATGTTACACAACTATTGCACTGTTCCATGTTGCATCTGCAATTGTTTGACACATATTCAATTTTGTTTTCCTCAATGGAGCAACAATTGCATAAAGGGCAATTTCCACTGATGCTCTTCAAAAATATAACAATGAAAAGAGATTTTAAAGAAATGATCTTTCGCACAACCCAAGAAACATTTGTAACAGAATTGCAAACAGACATAGTACATGATCTCAAGAAACTAACTAGCTCTACAATTGTTGTGCGTATACATCTACAATTTCACCCTCACTTTGCTCATACAAATTTCCTTCACCAATTTTCTGCAGTTTTTCTTTTTCTTTGTTCTAAAGTTGTATATTATATTGTTCAATATATTAAATACTATGCTCACGTGCCCAGGTTGAGGGTGTTTTGGTTGCAACGAATGCGTACTCGACCCCCTTTGAGCCTGTATGTGTCAAATGAAACTTTCCTTCTTCTTCTTCTGCTTTCATAAATGATGATACAATTGATTGTCTGCGATGTAGTAAAAAATTCCCTTACATATATAGACATTGCCTCAATGCCGCCATCCGAACTGTAGGCAACACAACCATACATTGTACAATTATACAACCTCTGTTACAAGATGTGCTTCCTGGGTTAGCAGAATTTCCATATGAAGTATACCTACAGAAAAAGGCAAACAATGTCTACATGTTGTGCGACTTTAGGATACATAGCAAATTTACCTTAAATGAGGACAATGCAATATTGCATATCGGCTGAAAAAAAATAAAAAAAAATCATATCAAGCTTTGGCAGGAAATGAAAAAATCTCATGTGTGTCTGTAATTTATTTTCAATACCTAGATGAATGTTCATTGGACTCCAGTTCTTCAGAGTTTACATCTATGGCTGTAAAATTTTCTTTCCAGAGATTTTGTCTCTTTTTTTGCACTTGAAAAAACAATGAGAATCTAACTACAAATTAAATCGTTGTTGTTATTTTGATGTTTTTTTGCATCTCCCAGTAAGAATTTTGCATATTTGTTGGGGTGTCCAACTGAAAAAAGAAATGGTGACTAGCTGTGGATTTTTTGGACGAGTCTGCACCTTTTTGGGTGCCCAAATTGGCGAAATGTTTTCCAACTATATAGCCATGGCAGGGCTTCTGCATTTTTTGGGTACCCAAATAAAAAAGAAGATGATCTCCAACTATACATTTATGGCATGGTATCCGCATTTTCTCGATGCCCTAATTGAAAAAAAAGGGCTCGGCATGGATTGAAGCATGGGCTTGAGATCTTCAGAACTCACTATAGACATTGGGGAGTTCGAGCATTGGAATTCATACAGGCAGGTGCATTTATTGCTGATGTACAAGCGCATAAGATTGTTCAGTCTAGAAATGGGAAGCATGAGGGAAAACCCTATACAAAGTATCCAACTGTGAATAACTCATGCCCATCCTTTGAACTGTCGAAATGGATTTCTCCTCTGGGCATAACCATCAGGCATTTCCAATAATATTGGAAATTTGGCATTGTTAAAACAGGTAGTGATAGAACATGACACTATTAGAAGAAAATGTGGATAATGATCTTGCTTCATGGTAAAATAGTAATCTACAAGTTTCTTGTTCCCCATTTGGGGGTTTGGTTATAGTTGGGATATAATGGTGAAGCTCCGCTGGTTTTGTGTTGTCTTGTGTTTGGCAGACTTTTGTTCATATCTCATGGCCCCTGTTATTTTCTCATGGGAACATATACCAGATGTAAGAGAAAATCCATGCCACATGTTTTTTTTTATATATCAAATTGTTTGATGCATAGGTCGATGCGTAGTTCTTTATGAACCCTTGTGGGATCTCACTTGGTGCCTTCTGTGTTCATGCGTTGTGTTGTGCCTCAACTTTCAATACATTTGGTGTTTACTTGGCTCTTGGTTGTATGCTTCATTCTGGAAAATTAATGATACATTCAGGATCTCAACAGTTTTTCTATGATCTTAAAGAATATACATGACCTGCTTTACCTTTTAATATAACTTCTCTGACGCAAATGTAGTATGTGGCTCGTTTTAACACTTTTCCTTGATAGACGAACTTAGTAAAATTCATCTCTAGGAATATTTTGAAATAAAAGGATATATACTATGTGAATTCCAATGGAACTATCATATCAATGACATGACATTAAAATTCAAATTCGTCGTTGTTATACTTACGGTGAAGTTAACAATACAATAATTTTACTTAAACATCCCAAAATTGATTTTCTCATGGCTTTTTGATGCTTCTCTTATACGAACACATCCTAGAAACTATAAGCATGTCTCACTTTATCTATTCCTTGATTGAAGAGCATGTTCACCTGTTTAATGCACTTCATAGTCACTGTTAAGACGATCAATGGGGCTTTATTACACCAATTCCCTCTTCTGAAAATTTCCATCCCCTTTCTTTTTTCTCTCTGCTTTCCCTTTCTGGTTACTTAGTCATTTTTCGAAAAATGTCTAGGTGCGGGGGTTGGTGGATTCATGTCTTCAGATTTACACAGATACTTTTATATCACGAGTCCGACTGACCGCTTCCTCGTTTCATATTCAACAAACTTTTTGGATCGCAGGTTCCCGAATAGGCGGGTTCAACATTGAGTTTCCATTGTTTCACCGCCTGCAAACAACACCCAGACTTCCCCGATCTACAAATTCGCAACCAAATTCCCCTTTCTTTTTCCTTGTTTGCTTTCCCTTTCTGGTTACTTAGTCATTTTTTCGAATGTCTCATGCTTTTATATACAACACCCGAGGTTCCGCAATATACAAATTGACCGTCGAAGTCCGTCATTGTCCCCTGTTCCATGTTACGCATTTTGCAATCAAAAGTTGGGATACATGCAATTTGACCATCGGTCCCTCACGTCTCCTGAGTAGAACTTGTGGCCATGTTTTCAAGCCCGTCTATATTCCCTATTTCGAGTATGTCTCATGCTTTTATATCATGAGTCCGACCAACTGCTTACCCATTGCATACTTGGCCATTATTACCATCGCCAGTTCCTGGCCAGGCTTGCTCAACATTGCGCTTCGATTGTTCCACTACCTGCAAACAACACCCAAAATTCCGCGATATACAAATTGGCCGCCAAAATACGTCATTGTGCCTTGTTTTGTGTTACACATTCTGCAGTCAAAAGTTAGGAGACATACAATTTGACCATTGACGCCTCACATCTCCTGGACGCCTCATGTCTCCTGGACGCCCCACGTCTCCTGAGTATAGCTTGTGAGCCTATTTTGAAGCCCTCCCAACCGCTTTTCATACTTGTCCATTTCTTGGAATGTCTTTCGCGGTTTGGCGGGTGGACAGAATGTGCAATGTTTAATCGTTCTTCGCCATCCCCACCACCTTCACACTTCTTTCTAGATATGCAATTATTAAGCTTTAATGCTAATAGCTCATCGTGCAGGAACCGTTAAGATTGTCATTATTGTCCGAAAGGCTAGAGAAGATTTGTCATTAATACAAATTAAACCAATATTTGTGGAGAGTTGTGTTATCCTTTCCAAGTATTCATTTCATGCATCATGCAATCTCTTTCGTGCATCGTCTGGTTGGCGCCTTTACGAAATTTCTAATCCTTAATCGCTCTTCGACGTCACAACCACCTTCACACTTTTTTATAAATATGCAATTAGTAAGATTTAATGGTAGCAACTCATTACGCACGAACCGTGGAGATTGTCATTGATCAGCGAAAGGCTTGAGGAGATCTTCCATTGATACACATTAAACCAAGATTTATAGAGGGTTATATTATCCCTTTCGAATTTTCATTTCAAATATCATCTGGAGAAAAGGGAAATTCTCGTTAACTTATGGAAGCAGTTCGACAACAGTTCTGTCCAGATACAGTAAACACCTTCGGGCATGGTGACCAGAGGTTCCAGTACTCCAGGGCATATTATTACTACTCATCTCCCTCCTCCCATGATGAAAAAAGGAGATGGTCCCTTGGTGCACTAAGAGATATATTTCAAGCCAAAGAATTCCAAGGCAATCTCGCCTACTCAGACAGCCTGCTCACCTGCATTGATGGTTGGTGTAGAGGTTTATGCAGTCGATTTCAAGCCGGAAGAAGATGATTTGATGGGCGATGATACGACAATGGATGATGACAATGCAGATGTTGTTCCCACTCATGCATCCAAATTGGAATTAACCATAACGAGGTTCACTTCCTAGCTCGACGATGGCGGCCCTGAGAAGACCAAAAGAAGGGGTTTCAGAAAAGAAACCGACACTGAATGCAATATCCTCTTTGCAGCTCGAGATTAGGAATCCCATAGGCCCAAATTAGTTAATTCTAGGTAGAAGTCTTTCACTATAAGGAAATGGTCTCTTGATGCTCCCAGAGATATATTTCAAGCCAAAAAATGATTTAATTGCGGGACCACTCTCATGTTCTCTGGATATACAATTAAAATCTTAGGCGATGAGGACCAAAACTCCCACTGGTGCAAGGCATATTCCTACTACTCATCTCCTTTCATCCATAATGGACTAATTTGGGCCTCTAGAATTGCTCGTGCAACCTGTGTCCCTGAAGTCTTCGACTATGAGGAGGTGGTCTCTTGGTGTGTCCTCAAGAGAAGATTGTAAGAACTATCAATTTTACCGCGAGGATGGGTTCTTATGCCCTCTTGCATTTGAAAAATTCTGGGTTTCTTTTTTGCTAGGGTGCAGCATTGGAGCGATGCCAACGTCAGGAGAAGGAGTGTTGTTCACCTGCTTCAAGCCAAGGATTTATTCCACCGTGGAACCAATCTCCTATTTCTTTGTCACCTCGGGTCTTCCGCAAGATATTGAGATTGCGGTATTGAATATTGACCTTTCGAGGAGAAGACTGCAAGGATTTCCTAAAAAAAAGCATGGTAGTGAGTTTTGTATGCATGTTGAAGAGCATATTGATGGCTCCTGCATGTTGCAGATCCTGTGCCTGTGTTTATGACAAATATGTTCAATGTTTTGGTGCAGACAACTCAATCCAATTTCTATGGATAGATATACACTGCCCAATATATTTTTTTAATGGATTTACTATTAAAAAATTTGCCTTGGAATCTTGGTTGCTACTTCTTTTCTGAAGTTAACACCTCTTCTCATTAGCATGGTTCGATACTCTCGTAATTCTTCAATATTGTATTGGCTCAAGTAATTTGATCTAATATGGAGCATTTAACAATTATATGACAATGCATTGTGTCGATCCCATCAGGATTTTATGGAAACAAAAATGAATTTCAGACAATTTCAAACCAACATTCAATTCTATTCGTAATGCAGATAGAACATAGAAAGATCAAATTACGATGCGGCAGCCGGGGCCCCACCCTAGAAATCTCATTTTCATCTCAGACTTGCTAAGAAAATGATTTCCTATTTCCCTTTCGCTTTGTTGATTCCTTTACTCCGAAAGGGAACATTTTATTAGTTGTCCATCCCCTGGCCTCTATTTGAACACTTTTTACTTTATTAATGAAATTACCAAATTTCTTGTTCGCAAATTAAAAACAAAAAAAAACAAAAAAAACAACTGATCTATGGTGGCTATAGTCAAATGGGACTATGAAATCAATTACAATATCAAAATTCAAGATCATCGTTTTTGTTTCTAGAGATGAAATTATTAAGCTTTAATGCTAACAACCCATCATGCAATAAGTTTAATACTTAAGTTAATATGTCAAAGTCATGGAAAAATGTTTCAAGAACACAATTACTCCCACAAGTTGCAATAAAAACTAATCTTCAATAAAGCATTTGCTCACACCATTTTTAATGGTACAAGCACAATAGAAAACAAGTAAGTGGATAAGATATTGGACTAGAAAATGATGGTTTCGCAACAGTGGGTCTTGTTTGAGACCAATTCTCACTTACGAAAATTGTCCTCCGCTTTTCTATTTTCCTACTATTTTATCCCCTTATTTTCCCTCTTCTATACTTAACCAAATTCCCCTTTCTTTTTCCCCTATAGTTTCTCTTTCTGGTTACTTAGTCATTTTTTTTTTTTCCGAAAATGTCTTGTTGCATGAGTTGGCGGATTCATGGGTTCACATTTTCATTCATGCTTTTATATTGAGATTTCGACCGAGCGCTTCTCCTTTCCACACCTAGCCAATTTTTCGATCGCAGGTTCCCACCTAGGCGATCTCTAAATTGCACTTCCATTTTTCTGTGATCTGCAAACAACACTCCGGCTTTTGCGATATGAAAATTTACTTTCGGACTCCCACATCATCCCCTCTTTTGTGTTACACATTTTGCACTGAAATATTTCGATACATACAATTTGACCATCGGGGCCTCGCGTCTCCTCGAGAACCCTTATCACCCTATTTTGAAGCCTGTCTGATCGCTTTCAACACTTGGCCATTTCTTGGAATCTCTTTCGCGGATTGTCGGGTTGGCAGGTTAAGGAAATTTCCAATTTCTAGTCATTGTTTCCTGTACCCGCCACCTTCAGACTTCTTTCCAAGTATATGCAATAAGTATAGAAATTCTCCAGAAACATACATAAAAGATCTTTCCAGAAAATGGAATATCTATTATAGATTTGAATACATTGGCCCTTCTTTTCCCTCTTCTATACTTAACCAAATTCTCGTAACTTTTCCCCTTTACTTTCTCTTTTTGGTTACTTAGTCATTTTTTCTGAAAATGTCTAAATGCGCGGGTTGGTGGACTCATGGGTTCACATTTTCACTCATTCTTTTATATGGTGACTCCGATCGACCGCTTCCCCATTCCATACCTAGCCACTTCTCTGACTATGAATTCTCAGGTAGGCAGGCTCTAGATTGCACTTCCATTGTTCCGTGACCTGCAAACAACATCCTGACTTTCGCGATATACAAATTTTTACCGGACTCTCACATCATACCCTCTTCAGTGTTACACAGTTTGCACTCAAAAGTTCCGAGACCTACAATTTGATCATCGGGTCCTCGCGTCTCCTCGGGAACCCTTGTCACCCTATTTTGAAGCCCGTCTGACTGCTTTCCACACTTGACCATTTCTTGGAATTTCTTTCGCGGATCGTCGGGTTGGCGGGTTCAGGAAATTTCCAATTTCTAGTCGTTGTTTCCTGTGCTCGCCAATTTCAGACTTCTTTCCAAGTATATGCAATAAGTATACAACTTCTCTAGAAACATACATAAAAGTTCTTTCCAGGAAATGGAATATCTATTACAGATTTGAATATATTGCCCCTTCTTTTCCCTCTTCTATACTTAACCAAATTCCCGTTTCTTTTTCCCCTCTACTTTCTCTTTCTAGTTACTTAGTCGTTTTCCCGAAAATGTCTAAATGTGCGGGTTGGAGGACTCATGGGTTCAAATTTTCATTCGTTCTTTTATATTGCAACTTCGACCGACCGCTTCCCCATTCCATACCTAGACACTTCTCTGACCACGGATTCCCGGGTAGGCGGGCTCTAGATTGCACTTCCATTGTTCCGTGACCTGCAAACAACACCCTGACTTCCACGATATACAAATTTACAACTAGACTCTCACATCATACCCTCTTCTGTGTTACACAATTTTCACTCAAAAGTTTCGAGACCTACAATTTGACCGTGAGGTCCTCACGTCTCTTGCAGAACTATTGTCACCCCATTTTGAAGCCTGTCCGTCTGCTTTCCATACTTCGCCATTTCTTCAAATCTCTTTCGTGGATTGTCGGGTTGGCAGGTTCACAAAATATCCAATTCCTAATCGTTGTTTCCTCTGCTTGCCACCTTCACACTTCTTTCCAAGTATGCAATAACTGAGGTTTAATGCTGACAACTCACCATGCATGGAGGAGACCGTCATAATAACTCTCCCTACACAACTTGTCTAGAAACATGCAGAAAATATTTTTCCAGGTAATGGGATATCTATTACAAATATCAATATATTAGCGAAAATGAATTCCACCAACTATTTCCCCTTGCAGGTTCCCGGACAGGCAGGTTCAAGATTTCCCTTGCATTGTTTCGCGACCTACAAACGACACCTAGAATTCCGCGATATACATGCATAAAAGATCTTGCCAGGTAATGGAATATCTATTACAAATTTCAATAAATTAGCGAAAATGAGTCTGACCGACCGTTTCCCTATTCTATACTTAGCCACTTTTTAGATTGCGGGTTCTCAGATAGACGGGCTCAATATTTTCCTTCCATTGTTATGCGACCTGCAAACAACACTCGAAATCCCGCAAATATACAAACCGACTGCCGGACTGCCCCATCATGCACTCTTCCCTTTTATGCCTTTTGCAGTCGAAATTTCTGAGACAATTTGACCGTCGGGACCTCACCTCTTCTAACAATCCCCTGTATCCCTATTTTGAAACACGTCCGACTGCTTTTCATACTTGGCCATTCCTTACTTGCTCTTCCCCGTCCCTATCACCTTCACACTTGTTTATAATAAAAAAATGTTCAAATTATATATCTATATCTATATCTATATCTATCTATCTATATATATTATAAAGACATATAATTTGACCGTCGGGCGCTCACCTCTCCTTTGTATCCCTTGCAACCCTACTTTCAAGCCCGTCCGACCACTTTTCATACTTATGCATATATAAAAGAGTCTTATTTATAATAAAAAAAATGTTTATAAAAACACACACACACACACACATAACATAGTTACCAACTTAATGAGAACTGTGACCTCAAAACGAGAACTCTGGCCCAAAAAACCCATATTTTTGCATAAAAAACATCAAAATCAACCCCCAAATCAAAAAGTGGTGCTACCGGTAGCACCATTTTTTAAAATGG
>ML818840.1:150714-163779 GCA_009831015.1 Picea engelmannii
CCATTATTTATTATTATTTTCATTCTTATTTTGTCCACTTTTCATTCTTAACTAATTCTTTAATTTCTCGTACCTAACATTACTATTCTTTAACCTTAACGTCATTTTCATTTCTTTATTATTATATTTCTTCGTATTATTATTATTTTTTCTTTTGTAAATAAAAATATATATTACCTTGCCTTAGAAGAAAACTTGCGTGTATGAATATACATGATAGCATGCTAGCTATTCTGCCACCATAGTGGAAACCATAACGCATGGACGAGACAACTGTTCATAGTTCCAAAAATTTAAGAGAAAACGACAATTGTCGACATACAAACACAGGGAGTTGCCACCTATTCTGCCACTATCATGGAAACCAAAACATGTGGTGGACTGAGTGCCCCAACCACCTATCATACCTGAACCTATAGGGCCTAAACCTATTAGACCTGAACCAGAGACTAATGTAGGTAAAATTCGCAAAAAATTAGCCATTAAACCATAGAAGAAAACTTGTGAGAATGCTAGGCATGGGGCGAGCCTGGGTGTCTATCTTGACAGAGTCTGAAGGTGAAGGGTTGGCAAAAAGTCGAGCAACAACTCTTCTTAGGCTTGGTTGACATGGAAGCATACAAGGCATCCAGTCATTTGCTGAAGAAACTTTGGCGATGTTGTTGCTCGGCCAGGTCCCTTCTCATCTCAAAGATTAAGACCAAGTGGTCTTCTGTGAGTCTGTAGGATTATGGAGCTGGGTGACTATGGTCATCTTTAGCCTGGTCTTCATCCATAGTGGTAGTGACAGAGTCATATGCAACAACAAAGTTTGTGACATGGTCTTCATCCATGGTGGTGGCAGAATTTTGCCTCGAGTGGTCCTCTCTAGGTAAAGCTTCTTCTTCCACAATGCAACCCGTCACAACTAACTCCCGAAAGGGACTGGTGGTGCAGGTGGTGGGCTGGTCCGCCAGGGCGGTTGACAATAGGAAATGTAGAAACTCCGCCCAATTGGGCAGAATTTCTTCTTCCACCGAGCATCCACCATGGAGACTCTTAGTGTTGGGAGGACGAGGCTCATGTTGAGCCTACACAAACCAATTTTTCCTATAGGAACCCGAATGGTCCCTGCTTGGAACAAGATATCGAGAGGCATGTCTTGGGCTGTAGTGAGTGCCATGGAGACCCTCTGTGTTGGGAGACGAGGGCTATGTAGGAGCATGTGCAGAGCATTTTTGCCCCGAAGAGCCTAGATGGTCCCCACTTGGCGTGAGAGCTCGAGAGGTAGGCCTTGGGCGGTTGTGCCAACCAAACCTTCTATAATAGGCTAGCCCTCGTCGGGGATTTCCTCTTTCTCATGGCATGGCTGCGCAGAGCACCAGGAAAGCTGAAATTTTGACTGAGCAGGATGAATCTTGGAGTAGAACTAATAGAATGATGCTGTGCTTTGGGCCCAAGTGCCCCATAAAAAAATTCTCGCACGGTGAAAAGACCAGGAGGGTAGAGGCATTGATGGCTCTGGTAGCCATTAGTGCAGGTGTGATGGCCCTAACCAAAATCGTACTAAAGCCGAGGAGCTGAGCATGGGCCTCCATTAAGGCCTAATGCACTAAGCCTTGGCTCTCATGTAGATTTACCATCACGTCTGGACAAGGGGGGAGGGTGGCGACGAGGGGCTTTAACTGCCCTCGTAATCACCCCATCCATTGACGCATGCGACCCATGTGTCACCCCATCCAGAGCTTCATATTATTATTTTCATTCTCACATTCATTTTCAAATATCTCCCTATTATTATTATTTTTTCACCTTAAAGTCAACTCTAAATCTTTCTTATTCTCACCTTAACGACTATTTCATTTCTCACGTCATTATTTAATTCTTAATGACTATTTTATTTTTCCTCTTCCCACAACGGTCACCCTCCCCTTAATTTATAAAGACAAACCGTTGCACACTCTTTTCCACCAAAAGAGCTTTTATGTCCCTGATGATGGGTGGAGTGTCCACTCGAACATTGGACGTTTCAAAACCTATTACATAGTTCAATCCAAAAAAAATTGAACATTATGACTAACTGTGGAAACTTACATACTCAAATTATTATTATTATTTACATTTTTTTTTAATTATTGTTTTCAGGGAATATATTTTTTTCATTTATTTTTAGTTATTTTCCTTTTTCACTTTTTTTTTTTTAAAATTTTAAATTTGGGTTATGAATATATATTTTTAAATGTGTTTTTTTCTTCATTTAAAAAAAAAACTTCTTTGTGAAGATTTTCTCCTTTCTATTTATTTAATTTTTAATGTAAATTAAAAATAAAATTAATTAGTAAATCAATTTTCAAGTGACCATTTAGGATCCAATTTTGGGTTTTTTATTTGCGTAGGTATCCGTTGCCAAGAGCATAGTTTCAATTAGGTTGTAATTTTAATTCCCCCCCAAAAATTGTTGCTATTGTTAGCATCACTTTTCGATTCAAGGGTCAATTTTAAGGTTTTTTTCCAGTTGTCAAGGATGTGATTTCAAACAAGTTCAAACAAGTCATGGTTTTACCCACCCGACAAAAAAGGGGGGCTACCGATAGCACCACTTTTTTACCCCTGGGGTTGATTTTGGTGGTTTTGACATAAAAATATGTCTTTTTTGGGCCATAGTTCTCGTTTTGAGGTCACAGTTCTCATTAAGTTGGTAACTATGTTATTACTAGATAAGTGTAGTGCCCCCACTATTTAACCCATAAATTTTTTCTGATACCCTCAAACTAGATGCATCTAAAAACAATTCTAAAACATGAATGCAACTGATTATACAAATATACAACACTATCAATTCACTTAAAAATTAGAGTAATATGCACAACAAAAAAAACCCATTACTAAAAATAGAGAACAAAGATAAAAACACTTATATTTTAACAAGAATTGTGCAATTGACTGCAAGAGGCAGGTGTTCCTCCCAACTGTATATTTGTTTCTCCAAATTTCAGCATCAAATCACCCCCGAGATGGGGCTACGAATCCACAAAAGAGGGTGTCTCTCATAGTCCAATTCACTCCCACAATAAACTAGTTTTCCTACAACTATCCCAATCCACCAACTCTCTTCACTGCTCATAGTCCGTAAGGCCTTCCCACTTTCCTCCAGGGCTCCAACATATATTATCTAGGAATATCTATTGTTGGAGACTCAAGGGATGTTAGTTGCCCCAATAAAACTGTCAGAAATAGCTCACTTATCTAGGGAAAACTCTCACACAGAAAATTGTGTCTCCACAAGCTTACCAACCTACTTCTTCATGCAACAAGAGCTCCAACAAGTTGCCCACATAACCTACTATGGCTGCCCTTAAGCTCTAATTCTCTCCACTCCCTTGCTTGATCCGCAAATAGATCTTTTAATGACTGTGGTTGAGTTTTTAATTGCATGCGTTAATTAACCATTTAAGAAGTTGAATGAAAGAGGATGAATTTAATGAAGGAACATAGTAGCCATAAAATAGTATATAGATCTGAACTGAAGAAATAAGAACAACAAACCATAACAAGAGAAGTGATAACGGAGTTCGACACAAAATTGCCTACGTCTCCGGGCCTTTGTCTCAGTGGGGGAGGCTTCTTTATTTCTATTCAAAGCTCAAAAATTACATCACAACAGTGCCATTAGACTACAAGACTGATTTGGTCATGTGCTTCCAGATCTCTAGAACCCAGCAGAAGAAACAACATGCAAAACGGATGACCGGAGCTCCCAGAAATGGCCCACAAGCGTCTGCTCCTCAACAGCTTCCCTGCATAAAAATGGCTTTGGCTTGGCTTCCCTTCAGCATAAATCTGCTCTGACTATCCTCCATGGCCTCAAATAGGATTGGTTTTTATAGATCCGAAGTTGGTTATCCATCCCCAACTTCCTCCCAAAATCTGGCCTAAAAAAGAGCCCAATATCCCCCAAAAATGACCAAAATCTCTATTAACACGCCTGGAAATCACTAAAAAATCACATTTTCTAATGTTAAAAACCCATTTTCTGCAAATAAAAGGGATAAGCCCCTAACTTGGCGCGCACCCCTGGTCTTATGGCACTCGGTATGGGATCAAGGGCTAATAAAAGGATGCCTTAGCTGGGCTAGGCCCCTTTTGGAGTGCGCCCCCCTGGTCTCATGGGATATCCCTGGATCCTGGGGCCGGTGCTTATCTTTTGGGTGCGCATGAGAGGGAGCACCCTCCTTTGCTGGGTTGTGGTCACGTGTAGGAGTTTGACCATGGGATGGGGCTTATCCCCAACCCCCTTTTTGCCCCTTTTCACTTTAGTACACTTTATTTAAACTAAAGTGATCCTTGTTAAACAAGAAACACAAGGGCACATTGGTGGAGGGACTTTGTCAAGATTTGGGTTGACCCAGAAGGTCATGGGATCAAACCCCATGGACTCCATAACATTTTTCCATATGAATCAATTGACCAATCCCATGGTGCCACGTGGCAGCCCATGACTGGGCCATGTGCCACCCAACAATTCGTCAACAAACTGCCACTTGTCAACTGTTGGGTGGATCCCTGTCACTAACCAGTCACCTTCTGTCGGGATACCACTTGTAGCCAACTGCCTTTTCCATGTAAACACTGTTGATGTCATGCTGATGTCAGCATTTGACTGGACCTGTTGACTTTTTGCCTGTTTGGGAAAACGGTCAGAGTGCGATAACTTTCGCATACAACGTCCGTTTGAGAAAGTAAATATATGGCCGGAATCGGCGCGACGAGACGGATGCAATGGAATTGGTTTCAGCTGATTCTGAGAAATTTCATTTTTGAGCCTTTTTGAGCCCTATCAGTCTCTTAGATATGATTCTAGATCACACCTCCCCACTAAAGGACCTTTTGGTCCCCAAAAGGTTATTGACCAGTTAACAAGCTCGGGATAGGCCAACCGACTTGTCCTATGTCTCTGAACTCTGTCCTGTGCACCTGTCTCATCAAGATCAACTTTAACACAATCATGACAACTGACAACATATTTTTAGCCATTTGAACCCTGTTACATCTTACTGAAGCCACTATCATCCATGTAGACAACATTACTAATGATATCATAAAAAAGACGACGACAAATAAGTTGATATACTTGTAATATTTGCACGACATGAGCTTATCTTGAAGCAACTTATGATTGATTTTCCATTCAACAATCATTTCTTGTTCTTGCTTAAGATCGATTACTTCATTTGAAACAATTATTGGTTTGTTTCTTGCTTGCACTTACTTCTTTAATTGTTCCATTGTTTGAAGTGTTTTATTTGCCTTAACATGATGAGCATGAACCACATAATCTTGACCTGCTTTGGTTAATTGATATTGATTATTTGTCCTGTAGAAGATTGCCTTATGATCATACAAGTATGGACTACCTAAGACCATTCCACATTCTCTTAATGGCACTACATCACATGTTACTTCGTCCACATACTTAGATGAAATTGCAAATTTGATTGTGCACTGCTTTGTTATGTGCATTTGATGATTATTGCTTATCCATTTAAGTGTGTAAGGCTTATGATGTACTTGTGTTTTTAACCCCAATTGCTTAACCAATTCTTCTGAGATTAGATTAGATTGAGATCCACTATCGATTAATGTGTCTATCTTAGTGTGTTGCATGATTACCCTTATATTAAACAAGTTTCTTCTACAATCAATGCTTAAACCAAATTTACCTGTCATACCAACCAATGAGATCTTTGATTCATCACCTGAATCCGATCCCAAGTCTATGGGTCTTGTTGTCACTGCCACAGTTTGCATTCCCTTCTTTTCCTTGAACCACTTTGGCCTCTTCTCAGGATGCAATTGCCAACATCTGTCCTCATCATGTCCCTCTTTCTTGCAATGCTTGCAAGAGGGCTGCTCTTCCTTCCTCGTCACTCCATTTGAATTATTTCCATGCCATTTCTTCTTGTTCCCTTTCTTTGAAGGCAATGATTCCCCTGACACACCTGTTTTTCCTGCTTCAATATACGTAGCTTGAACAGAAACCTCATCAAGGTTAGTGGGTCCAAACATGAATACAATGTTTCTAATATGCGTAGGTAAACCTCCTATATACTTCATAAGAGTTTCTTGTGTTTGTAAAGGGATATCTAACATCAATGCCATTTTTCGAAAGCCATCAGTATACTCTTGCACCATTTGTCATTTTCTTAGTTTTAAAGATTGCCATTCAATTAATGATTTTTCTTTATAACCCAAAGGATAGAATTGTTTCCTAAGTGCAGAAATTAAACTTTTCCATGATGGAAATACATTACCCACTTGTTGCGTTCCGTTTTGCAACTTGCTTTGCACCAGATGAGAGTTGTACCTGTAAGTTTCAAAGATGCCAACTTGATTTGTGTGCCCTCATCCTTGATCTGTTGTACACTGCAATAAACCTCCATTTGCCTGACCCAATTGTCAAGTTTCTCTGCATTTACTTCACCATCATATATGGGTAACTCAAATTTAACATCAAGTTTTAACAATGGAATTTCATTCTTATGTTTATGAACATGTTTCTTTGCATTAGATTTAGAACTTAAACTTGAAGAAGAAGGAGAAGAAGGAGGTGACAATGGAGGTGAAGGAGGAATCTGAGGAGGATCCTCTTCCTCTTCACTTTTTCCCTTTGAAGATTCACCCAGATTTGGTATTTTCCGTTCCAAGTAATCCTCATACAAAACTTTCACCATCTCTTACATAGCAAGGAAAGTTTTCCGAAACTCTTTCTCATCCTAAGAAAGCCCTTCTTCCGATGCCATCTTCTCGCTCTGAGAAGCTCTCTTTCTCAATCCAATTAATGGATTCTCTGCAACAAGCTCACCTTCACCACACTGTATCTTTTCCCTGGTTAACATGCAAAACTCAAATCCAAATGTCAACTAGCTCTGATACCACTTGATCCGCAAAGAGATCTTTTAATGACTATGGTTGAGTTTATAATTGCATGCGTTAATTAACCATTTAAGAAGCTGAATGAAAGAGGATGAATTTAATGAAGGAACATAGCAGCCATAAAATAGTATACAGATCTGAACTGAAGAAATAAGAACAACAAACCATAACAAGAGAAGTGATAATGGAGTTCGACAGAAAATTGCATACGTCTCCGGGCCTTTGTCTCAGTGGGGGAGGCTTCTTTATTTCTGTTCAAAGCTCAAAAAGTACATCGCAACAATGCCATTAGGCTACAAGACTGATCTAGTCATGTTCTTCCAGATCTCTAGAACCCAGTAGAATAAATGACACACAAAACGGATGATCGGAGCTCCCAGCCGCAAGCGTATGCTCCTCAACAACTTCCCTGCATAAAAATGGCTTTGGCTCGGCTTCCCTTCAGCATAACTCTGCTCTGACTATCCTCCATGGCCTCAAACATGCCTGGTTTTTATAGATATGAAGTTGGTTATCCATCCCCAACTTCCTCCCAAAATCTGGCCTCAGAAAGAGCCCAATATCCCCCAAAAATGACCAAAATCTCCATTAACAGGCCTGAAAATCACTAAAAAATCACATTTTCTAATGTTAAAAACCCATTTTTTGCAAATAAAAGGGACAAGCCCCTAACTGGGCGCACGCCCCTGGTCTTATGGCACTTTGTATGGGATCATGGGCTAATAAAAGGATGCCTTAGCTGGGCTAGGCTCCTTTTGGAGTGTGCCCCCTGGTCTCATGGGATATCCCTGGATCCTAGGGCTGGTGCTTATCTTTTGGGTGTGCATGAGAGGGAGTGCCCTCCTTTTCTGGGTTGTGGTCACGTGCAGGAGTTTGACCATGGGCTGGGGCTTATCCCCAGCCCCCTTTTGCCCCTTTTCACTTTAATACACTTTATTTAAACTAAAGTGATCCTTGTTAAACAAGAAACACAAGGGCACATTGGTGGAGGGACTTTGTCAAGATTTGGGTTGAACTAGAAAGTCATGGGATCAAACCCCATGGAATCCATAACATTTTTCCATATGAACCCATTGACCAATCCCATGGTGCCACATGGCAGCCCATGACTGGGCCATGTGGCACCCAACAATTCGTCAACAAACTGCCACTTGTCAACTGTTGGGTGGATCCCTGTCACTAACCAGTCACCTTTTGTCGGGCTACCACTTGTTGCTAACTGCCTCTGCCATGTCAACACTGCCGATGCCAGCATTTGACTAGACTTGTTGACTTTTTGCCTGTTTGGGAAAACAGTCAGAGTGCGATAACTTTTGCATACAACGTCCGTTTGAGAAAGTAAATATATGGCCGGAATCTGCGCGACGAGACAGACACAATGGAATTGGTTTCATCCAATTCTGAGAACTTTCATTTTTGAGCGTTTTTGAGCCCTATCAGTGTCTTGGATCCGATTCTGGATCATTGTTGCTCCAAAAACTACATGAAAAAAATACCCACAATGGCCATTCAAATTTCCCTTTTACCCATGAAAGTTGACTCATTCCCCAATGTTGATTGCACTTAGACCCCATGCTCTCATAACTATGGGATGTGACTTTTTCCACCAACCCTCTTACATGTGTTTAATGATTGGGCTCTCATACGCTCAAAATGAAATTATAATATTCACTCAAGATAATAATTTAAAAAAAGTGGGTTGGAATTAATACCCATGAAAAATCCCCCCCCCCCTTGACTCCTTTATTAAACATTTCTCTCTCTCGTGGAAACTTAGCCCCCAATTACTCTGTCTGTGTCCACCTGCAACCAACATCACATTTATTTTATTATTACGATATACAATGTTTACAAATTACATATTTGGGCCCGTGGACGTACATTGTATTTAATTACACATCGTTAAAACATGGATTAAAAATGGGAATGTTAGAACCCTCCCCTCTACAAATTGCACTATACTCGATGCACAACACCATATTGTCATACATATATAGAATTTTTAGATCATAATACTTTATACTTTTTCAAGTCCATAATTCCTACAATAATTCCAACTATCAATATCTTGTTCCCCACAACTTTCACAACCCAAGGAAGTGTACTCTCTTCTCTACGTTGCAATCCCTCAAGTTATATCAGTGCCCTTCTAGGGCTCCAACACATATCAGATAAGAACTCTCCAATATGTGGCTCTAGGAACTCCAATTGATAAAATGAATCCTTGTACACTTATATACAAATGTACATTTATTTTTCTTCAAAATTTTCAAAAACTTGCAAGTACTCCTTTCGTATGGTCTCCTTGTGCTCCCATGTGGCGTTTTCAAGACCGTAGCCAGTCCGTTGAACCTTTACCAAACCGATGTCTTAGTTCCAGAGAACTTTGACTTTCCGATCCAAGATGTGCACTGGTTCCACTCGAAAGTCCCCTTCGTGCTCCACCTGGATCACAGTCCAATCAAGCACGTGGTTAGGATTAGGCACATATTTTTTCAATAAAGACACATGAAACCAAATTCTCATGGATGCAGATAATGAAAACATGTATGCAATTGGCCCTATATTTTCTAAAACATCAAAAAACCCACAATATCTTACTGCCAACTTTGGGAAAATCCCTAGTCTTAGCGAGCTCCTTTTAGCCTTTGCTTTTAAAAACACCTATTTTTCCTGACCTATGAAACTTTTAAATTCTACTTGATCTTTACCATATCCTCTTCCATTTCGCTCAACAATTATAGCCTAATAACTGCTCTATCTACTGGGTTATCCAAGCTTACCAACATGTTACATTTCCTTCCATACAAAGCTTCAAATGGGCTCATATTCAATGATGCCCGATACCCATTATTGTATGTAAATTCAACTAGATGACGATAGTATTCCCACTTGGAAGGCTTGTCCCTTACAAATATCCTCAACATGTCTTCAATTATCTGGTTTCTCCTCTCTGTTTTCCCATCTAAATCTAGATGATATGCTGTAATGAATTTCAAATTAGTCCCAAATCCCTTGAACAACCCCTTCCAAAAGTTGGAAGTGAACTTGGGATCTTTGTTTGACATTATTGCCTTAGGCACACCATGTAGCCTAGCAATTTGCTTCATGTAAATATCTACAATGTTGGCTGCCTTGTGAGTTGTTTTCACTGGTATAAATGTGCAACCTTCATAAGCTTGTCCACCATTACCATGATGGAATCATGTTGCATTATTTTTCTTGGCAACTTGGTGATAAAATCCATTGTAATTACCTCCCATTTCTAGTTAGGAACGGGCAATGGCTATAACAACCTTGTTGGATGCATGTGTTTAGTTTTCACTTTTTGACATTCCATGCACCTGACTATGTAATCAGTGACATCTTTCTTCATTCCATGCCATAAATATTGGCTTCTTACTACTGCAATTGTCTTTTGGTATCCTGGATGACCAACATATTGTACATTGTGTATCTCCTTCAACACTAAATTTCTCAAATACCGAGTGTTAGGAACATAAACTTTGTCCATGAACAAGAGGATTGCATCCTTTCCCTAGTATTTAAACTCTAGTGGTGTATTTTCCTGCTGCAAACCTTTTTTAACTTGTGCATAATGTTGATTTGGTGTTACTGCTTCCAAAATTTTGCTTTTTAAATCTGAATAATACATGTTAATCGTTGCAACATTGTTGGAGCAGGAAATTTTGGGATTTAAGCATAATAAGCGAGGCATAACAGACCATAGGAACAACACATGCCAAAAAAGAAGGAAGACCAGTGCGACAAAGGGTAAAGGAAGCAGCGCACCAAGAAAGAAGGATGATCAACACAATGAACAATTGGATCGAAGACCAACCGCACATAAGGCAGTTAGAAAGCGGACAAGTGGAGTCCACTTAGAGTTAGGGTTTTTGAGTCATAATGTAAAGGTTTTAAACCATTTTGTAGTATAAATAGAAGATGTATGAGGTAGATTGAGGTGTCTTTGGTGTCCTTTTTGAGAGAGAGAACTTACTTTTGAAGAACCTTTTTGAGTCTGAGGTTTTTGTATTGTTGAGAGCTGCGAAGCTCAGATGGAGTCAATGTTGAGATGTAACTGAGGGTTAGGTCGCAAGCTGTGGAGCTTGGTGCGACGCTGGTTAGCCTCACATGCACCAGTCATACCTTATGATGTAATGCACCCAACACTATTTTGATGAAGAATAAAGAAAGAAGCAAAAGATCTTTGTGGATGTAGCCCAGGGGGGTGAACCACAGTAAAAATGGTGTCTTTATGTGTGATGTGTTCTTTTATATGCTTTATAATGAATGAATGGTTAGATGAATGCATCTGTTAGGGTCTATTTGCAACACACACTGAAATGAGTATGCCAAATAGAGGATGTTGAATGAATAAAATGATAGATCTGATGAATGTTATGATAGAATGCATGTTAAAGTAGAACATTAGTAAAAACAACATTCCCAATCCCTTCCATGACTATAGACATCTACGTCCTACAGTCACCAATAAACCATCTCGAGTGAGACTCCGTTGTGCACTTTGTGCATAGTGTAGCCTTCTAGTTTGACTAGAAGGGTTGATGGTGAAAAAGGTTTTGTTGGAGAACTAAGGTAGAAGTTAGGTTAACCCATACATCCAACAAATGGTCCTGTTGCCGGCTGGAACTCAGAGGGACAACTTGGAAGAGGTTTGGTGAAGAAGATGCAGTGCTAGAAAGAGATTTTTAGGCCATGGAATCCTACGAAGAAAGAGATTGAAAGATGGTTGGAGACAAAGTAGCTAGAGTTCGCACATACAGATAATAAGGGTTCCAAGTACACACCATGCCAATACCTGCATAGTTATGTGTTTACTGATTTGCATGAAGCATATTTATGTTATTTTATAGATTTATTACAAGAGTGGATATTGAGGTTGAAAGATATCCATCTGACCAATCAGATCAAGCCAGTAGAGTGGTTTGCCGAAAATATTGCGCGACTGGGAAGGGTTAATAAAAAATTCACGTGTGCAGTGGATTTCTAGCTAGACAATATTACTACGGGGTTTATCACTGAGTCTGCAGTAGATACAATGGAGTCATATACCGCTGCAGAGCAGGATTTCTTGAGGGGACCTAGAGAGAGGTACATCATGTCACTTTACACGTCAATCACGATTGTATTACACGATAAAGGTGTGATGACCATGGAATCAAACAACTAGATCACTATGCGCGCATGGGGGAGTTGGAGGAAGCACTAAGGAAGATCTGAGAAATGGAGAAGGCTCTGGCGAGTAGCTAGAAGAAGGAAGCAATGGACCCCATCATAATGGATGATGAACATACCAGGGGAATCATAAGGAAAGCAGGTGTGACGCACAATAGACGACTCTACCAGTATAGGATGAATAGCAAGAAGAGGGCAGTAGTCGAGCGAGAGGGCTTGGACAATGATGAGGAAGAGGTAGAGAATCTTCACGCCACGGGGCAAATTGATGATATCTTGTGCACCACATATGAGAGGAAAACTAGAGGTCATGGGTCCGACGTAGAAGAAGAATCTCCATTCCATATCCGAATTAGTGTGGAACCCACAACCCCATGTGCGACTAAGACATTTGAAGAAGAAAAACCAATTAACCAACAAGTGATTAGTGGTAGAATAATTTTTACAGGACGTGGGTCTAGTAGTGAAGAAATTTAACACAAGAACAATAATTGACAAAATAGAGATAAGAACAACAACATGGCGGAAAAGGCATAATAGCCAACACATCTTTATTCACTCCAATGTTACATATTTATAGTACAATGGGTGATGCCACCTCATAGAGAGATTTGCTCTAGATCCTAAAATCATGCATGATGAATAGGCTAGGCAATCTTAACTAACTCATTAGTCATCACTTGAGGATATATTACTAATATCCTAAATGAATAATACAAATATAGGTGACAATTTAGACTTAGTGATTGGTAAAGGTAAGCCATAGGCTAACATTCCCCCCCTCAATCACAAGTCCGATCAATAATATCAACAATAAAGCATAAATTGGTATCAATTCCATGTCTTCATACTGAAACTCCTGAGCTGAGTCGCAATGAAGAACTGCCTGAAAAACCGCCAAATCTGGATGCTAAGAAATCTGGAAAACCTCACTGTGTAATCATGTGAGCCAGA
>ML818840.1:166896-185468 GCA_009831015.1 Picea engelmannii
TCCACAACAAATGAAGTCTGATATGGGTTTTGAGTAAAATACAAACTTAGAACAGGATGTTTCAGATTGTCATCGTGACTTACAACTGCACCCTAAATTCAGAAGCACTATTTACTTTTGGTAGATATATTTTAATACACGCAGCACACAACAAAAAATTAATAAGATTCTCAAACCTACTTGTGGGAAATCTTAAAGTAAACAATCACAACGATAATTACAAACGTATCATATGCATGCAGAAGTGATTGTCGTTGCTGATGAAGGTCATGAAGGATGAATACACCAAGGTTGCTCTGCGCTGATTTCCCTTCACAGGTTTGCAGCGACAACAACCTCTAAGACGCCTCCAAATCTGAATCTGAAATGCAAATTCTCCTCTTAGCTGCAGCAAACAACGATCTCACTGTGGGATTCGATTGGCTACTCCACAAATCTTCTTTCCTCCACATGAACTACTCACACCACACATATAACAACTCTTTTCTCTGCTCCACGTGCAATTTCTAGAAAATCGACTCCCCTGTGGCATATGCAGATTTCCCTGCGACTCTTCCTGGGCAGTGACGAACAATCTCACAGCACGCGTCTTGAAACCACACGGTCTGTATCCATGATTTGGGGGGTTAACAACAAATAATGATTCCGATCAACACTTTCGAACTTGGATAAATCTCAACAAACTTTGAATTTTTTTTTGGAAAATCGCTAGTTTATAGCTGAATGTGCCACGTTTTAGATGGTGGACGAGCAGGAATCCTGAGTGACTTCCATATTGAGAGTAGCAAAGTGAGAGGCGTCGATAGGGTAGAGTTTTGACAGCGCTCCAACAGCAGATCCTTCACGTGGCAACACAACAATTCACTTGCACAATAATCGGCTGCACAATAATTCAGATACAATCTGGATACACACAATAATCTGGATACACTAATGGAACAATACCACAATAATTAACCAGTGCTGGAGCTCTGTAATTCACGCACACAGAATTATACCACAAAATTCGCACACACAGAATTCGCGCGCAAATAATGGCCGAATAATGGCTCACGCAGAAGAGGGATCAGTTGGAACAAAATTAAGCACAATAACACAACAACAATCAAATCCATGCAACAACGACCTGCTCCACACATATGCGACCTCCTGTGCTAGCTTTTGACGGGATTCTTCGAAAACAGATCCCCAGCAAGGTGGACGAACGACTCTTCATACTCGTAGCAGGCTCACGTATCCTCAGATTGGGGCAGTAAGAAAATTTAAGATATGCATGTCACTAGATCACTCATTCAGATCAGATTGTTGATGCAGGTCATGAATTTGCAGGCCAAATTTACTTTGGAGGTAGGTTGAAATCGATCCATGAGCAGATGATAGCGGGTTCGATTCTGGTGGCTACTGGGCGAACTCCAAATCAAATCATATCACTAGAAATTGTATGCAGATCTATTTAGATATGTTTTTGGGTCAGTGAGGAGCCATTTCATAAGCTGGTCAAGGATCCAGGAGAGTGCAAACCATAACTCATGACCGACTGAAGTCAACCATAACCCATATCCAAATAAACATCCTTCAAAAATCCATTCTCGTCAACATAAGCTTATAAAGGTAATAGTGCAAATAGCTTGAGAATATAGATCTTCCACCATCAAAAGCCCTAGTCACACATGTAATAAATCCATGTGGACTGCTGGTTTACAAATGAAAATAAGACGATATTCACACAGACTCGGTATTAATAAATTTTGTGAATGAGATTTCAAATATAGAACACCAATATGTGAGCAAACCTGTTGTTTAAAGCTACCCGAATACAAAGTCCTTTAGTCCCGATCTGATGTAAAAGGTGAGGAAGCAACCTCTATCCATAAATGAAAGATAGGGAGTCTCAAACTTTCAGATGAATCAAACATCAGTCCATCCTTTCAGCTGGAAACGCATAGAGGTCACTCCGCGAAAAATATATCTGCAAATTGTCCAATTTCTGGTTGTCGGGCTAATCCAAGTCGTCGGCTTTCCAAATTATAGATCATATCTATGCACAAAATCTTCAGTTCTGAGCATTTGACTAGCAGCAAGGCGCCAATCCATTACTTTAGATCTCCAACACCATAGTGATAGGCCTTCAATTGCATGTTTTAAACAAATTCACCTTCCATGTATCACCACCATGGTTCTCAAAATTAACAGGCCCTTAAGAACTATAAGAATCTCTGATACCAATCGAAGAAATTTAACACAAGAACAACAATTGACAAAATAGAGATAAGAACAGCAACATGGCGGAAAAGGCATAATAGCCAACACATCTTTATTCACTCCAATGTTACATATTTATAGTACAATGGGTGATGCCACCTCATAGAGAGATTTGCTCTAGATCCTAAAATCATGCATGATGAATAGGCTAGGCAATCTTAACTAACTCATTAGTCATCACTTGAGGATATATTACTAATATCCTAAATGAATAATACAAATATAGGTGACAATTTAGACTTAGTGATTGGTAAAGGTAAGCCATAGGCTAACAAGTAGCAGAAATGCAAGTTCAACAAGTAGCGGTCAAATATCTACACCGTGCGAAGGTGGCAGTTCAACAAATTTCACAATCGCATGACAAGATCCAACTATTAGGTTACCCGAGTTCCAAGGGGATGGGTCAGATGATCCAAAAAATCATTTGTTTATCTATGAGAAGATATGGGCAGCAAAGCAGATTACAAGTAAAGATACAAAGGTTGCGCAGTTGGAAATCACATTCAGACACCGCACATTAGATTGGTACATGGGTCTCACAACAAATAATCCAACAGGAATGCCTACAATTGTAGCAGAGGTAAAGAGGCAGTTAATAAATGAATTTCAGAAACCAAGCTTCGAAGACTAGTTTATGAATGAAATGATAGAGATTAAGCAGAAACTAGGAGAATCGGTATGGGAAGTGGACCAAAAGTTCAAGAGGCTAAAATGTAAGTTAAAATACATTATCATTGATATGCAACATAGACATTTGTTTGATAATTCTCTGTCGCCACACTTGAAGTATCCTTTGAGACAACAAAAATTCCAAAGTCAGGTTGAGGCTCTGCAGGCAGCCTTACAGCTAGAGGAAAACCAATACAAGCATACAGATCCAACTGTGGAAAGCTAAAGCAAGATGTGAAGCAAGATTTGAATAACTTAACATTCTAGTTGAATCAGAACAAAGGAAAGGAGAGAAGAGAATATGTCTAGTGTACAATGTGTAGGACAAAACGCCATCACAATAATGAGTGTCCATTATTTGTGCAATATATTGGAGTGGGTATGCCAAACCCTTTAGCTTCAGGAGGACCATGGTGTGAGATTTTCAAAACACACGGGCATGATCCCTATCACTGCCCCCTAATGCACAAGTATCAGATAGTACCGAAGAGCACATTTTGTAACTTTTGTAAGTCCGTTGGATACGAAGACAAGGACTGTAGAACCTTGGAGATGATGAAAGAAAGGATTGCAGATACATACAGGGTGCAAGCTGAACATGTCACATGATGATCTACACAATGGTCACAATATAACAATGTGAAACATCCACAGTATAATCCCACACAACAGTTTCAAGCACAACCACAGTATAACAATGCACAACAGTTTGGAGCACCACTGTAGTACAATAACGCGCAATCGCAATATAATCAAGGACCTCAGTATAATACACTGCGTAAAGATAATCGGGGCAACAAACAAGGCTTTAGAGGAGGAGGTTGTGGAGGAAGAGGCTTTGGAGGAGGTCAAGGACTAGTTGTTTGTCATAAATTTCAGAAACCAGGGCACTATGCAAGAGACTGCCCATGACCACCTGTGACATGTATGTATTTTCGTGCACTAGACCATGAAACAAAAGACAATCCAACACTTTTGATAAAGATACAGGACAAGAGGAACCAAACCAATCAGAACGTACAATGGATTGGGGTGGAAAACAAAGAAGAGGACAAGAAGAAGATTAACATAGTTACTAGAGGTGGAGCTAAGACAAGAGAATATGCAACCAAAAAGGATCAGGACCAGTACCAGTGGGCCAGGAAGAATTTAATGCCTGAATAAAAGTTTGGTGCGTGCAAAGAGAAATAGATATTCAAAGAGGCTAGGCAGGAGATTCTGAAAGAAAATATTGTGTCTACTTCATGGACAAAACTAGAAGATGAGATATCGGTATATGACATGCCCTCATTATTTGATCATAACAATCAAGATCAATCTTCAAAACAAGTAAGCAACTTAAGAAACTTTTTGGGGTCATGTGTAAAATTGTTGAATGATAGAAATTCCTTACAAGTACTGCAAAATTTGTTAGAAAAGTGTAATTTTGGGGAAGAAGGGGTAAAAAGCGTAAATCAGGTCCGTAAGAAGAGAAGAACCAATAGGGAATTCATATTGAATGCCAACATAGGAGATTTCAATATGGGGGATATTATACTAGAGTTAGGGTCCGAAGTCAATGTTCTTCCAAAGAAGACTCGGGAAGCTATGAGAAAACCTCAATTGGGGTATTCTCCTATTCAGTTGAAGTTGGAAAATCAACACAGAGTGGTGCCAATTGGTAGGTTGAAGGGGATTCCAATAGATCTAGATGGTGTGCGCACCATGGAAGACTTTGAAGTCATTGACATAGTGGACAACACTTTGCCATATTCAACATTGTTGGGTTTTGATTGGGATTTTGATAACCAAATTATTATTAACTTGAAGACAAGGAAGATGACCTTTGAATCATGAGAGTACAAAGTTATTGCACCATTGGATCCCTCAAAAGGAGGAAGGTATGTGGAACCAGTGATAGACAATATTCTCACAGAAGATGTAAATCAGTTATACAGAACAACCGCGCACGAAGAGGATTATATCAACCCAACTGCAGATGACATGCTCAATTGGAGGAGTATTAGTTCTTGTGCTTAAGACTCTAACATAGGACTGGAAAACTGCAACAACGACTACATGAATTATCTACCAGGAGATGCGCCAGAATGATGTGCGTGTTGAAATGGGTTGGTATAGAGGTAAGATAGCCTCCTACTTTTTATGGTATGAATGACTTAGAAGAATTTTTACTAAAGTTTGAGGTAGAGGTTATGGAAAACCGAACATCACTAACATTAGATATTGCTTTGAAAGCTACACCTGCAAGATGGTGGGGTACACACAAAGAAAAAATCAACAAATGGTTTCAGTGCAAAAGGTTAGGCGCATCAGATTTGATGCAGAGCAGGAACATATATATGAGGAGAAATATGAGGGATTTGGAGAACATAAAGAACATATAGATAAGTGCATGTTTTAATGGAGATTAATACCACCATAAGAATGGCCACACCATTTAATTCACACACTAGAAGACATTCAAAAGAACTAGTACACAGAACTAGTACACAGAACAAGAACAATGCAGATAAACTACAAATTGGAAAGAGATACAACATAATTTTTTAGTTACATTTTCCTTTGAGCATGACATTCCAGAGATAGATACAATGCTGAAAGTGGTAAGAGACATGATATTTGAAGAGACATAATTTGAAATAATCCCAACATATTAGAAGTAGGCTAGACAAATAGTGAAACAATTACTACACTGTTATCATGTCGTAGAAGAAGATGATCCAAGAGAAGATAATATGCGCAATATACAGATCCCATAAGTGGAAGGAGAAAGGGAAGTAGAAGGTCCCAAGCTAGATTTAGAAGATTATGCTGCACCATTGAAGATCGAAAAGGTAAACATTGGAACTGCAGAAACCCAAAGATGGAAAGTATTGGAGATTATTTGGATAATCATACAGTAGAAAGGATCACATAATTACTGCATGAGTACAATGAATTATTCCCAATGACATTCTTAGAAATAAAGGGAGTAGAAGGAGATCTAGGAGAGATGAAGATCCCTTTGAATCCAGAAGCTAGACCTATTAGACACAGACTTTGCAGATTGAATCCAATATACAAAGAGAAAATAAAGGTAGCAATTGACAAGATGCTAGAAGCTGGTGTCATAGAACATGTGGAAGGATAAAAATGGATCAGTCCTATGGTAGTGCAGGAAAAAAAGCAAGGAGGGATCAAGATTTGCGTAGATTTGAGAAAATTGAATGATGCTTTCTTACATGATCATTTTCCTACCCCATTTACAGACAAAGTCTTGGAGAATGTATGGGGTCAAGAAGCTTATTCTTTTATAGATGAATTCTCAGGATATCATCAGATAAAGATTGCACCAGAAGATAGACATAAGACAACATTTATGACATAATGGGGATAATTTTAGTATACAGTTATGCCATTTGGATTGAAGAATGCACCAACAATTTTTTCAAGGGTAGTAGTAGCATCTTTTAAGAACTTCTTTCATAAGTTTTTGGAGGTTTACTTGGATGATTAGACAATGTTCAGTTTGTTGAAGGATCATGTGGAAGTATTAAGAATGATGTTAGACATATGCAAACAGTGTTAGATATCATTAAATATCAAGAAATGTATTTTTAGCACACCTTTTGGGATTTTGTTAGGACATGTGGTATGTAAACAGGCATGTTGGTTGATCTTGCTAAAATTGTTGTCATAGTTAACTTACCACCACCGAAGTTAGTGCACTAGTTGAAGAGTACATTGGGCCATACAAGATATTACAGGAAGTTCATAAGAGGATATGCACAAATTACTGCGCCAATGAAGAAGTTGTTGAAAAAAGACACTAAGTATTGGTGGAATGATGAATGCCAACAAAGTTTGGACATATTGAAGGAGAAGATGGTCACTACGTCGATTTTAGTGTTTCTAGACTGGGCAAAATAATTTCATGTGCAAGTGAATGCATCTACAATAGCATTAGGAGCAGTATTAACCCAACCAGGAGAAGGTGATATGGATCACCCTATTGCATTTGTCAGCAGAAAGTTATCAGATTCAAAACAAAACTATAACACTACAAAAAGGGAAGGATTAGCTATGGTGTATGCTTTGCAGAAATATAGACACTACTTGTTAGGGAAACATTTCAAGATGTTTACACATCATTTTTCTCTAAGATACTTAGTCAATAAGCTAGTGTTGGGGGGAAGGATATGCAGATGGCTACTTTTGTTCCAAGAATTTGACTTTGAAGTTGTGGTGAAGCCTAAAAGATTGAATGAAAGACCAGATCACTTATCTAGGATAACTAATGGAGAAGAACCCAGTAACTTGGAAGACAACTTTCCAGATGCACAATTGTTTTTCGTACAGATAACTGATGAGTATTTTGCTGACATTATTGAGTTTTTGAGTACATGCTTTGCACCAAGAGAATTTACTACTACGCAGAAGAAAAAATTGGTGGTCAGAGATGCAGACTATCAATTGATTGCGGGTCATTGTACAAACTTGGAACAGATAAAATCTTGAGAAGATGTGTGATGGAGCATGAAAGGACTATCATTTTAGTAGAGGCACATGAAGTGATTGCTGGAGGACACTAGATAGGAAAAACTACCGCGTAGAAGGTATTGCGTGTAAGGTTATGGTTGCCAACAGTTCACAAGGATTCAAAGGAATACTGTCAAAAGTGTGATGTCTGTCAGAGAGTTGGGAAACCATCCAGGAGGGATGAAATGCCATTGAGACCTCAAGTAACTTTACAAGTGTTTGATAAGTGGGAAATAGATTTTGTAGGCCCAATTAATCCACCAGCCTGAAGATCAGGAGAAAAATATATTATTACAACGACAAAATACTTGATCAGATGGGCTGAGGCAACACAAGTAAAGGATTGCAGCGTATATACTGCAACATATTTTTTATTTGAACATGTAGTAACAAGGTTTGGATGTCCAAGAATATTGATGAGTGATCATGAAACTCACTTTATTAACAATACAATTGAGACAATGCTTGAAGAATTTAAGATATATCATTAGAAGACCACTCCTTATCACCCTCAAACAAATGGAATAATGGAAGCCTTTAACAAGATTTTGGAGAAGACATTGCCAAAGATTTATAATGTGAACAAAGAAGATTGAGATTTCAAGGTACCAACATTACTTTGTGCTTATAGAACTACATGCAAGAAGCTAACATGACATACACCCTTTAGATTGGTATATGGATAGGAAGCAATAGTTCCTTTATATTATTTGATACCAAGTTTGCGCATTGCAACAATTATAGACATGATAGAAAGGGGCACAACGTAGGAAAGACTGGCTCAACTAATGGAATTAGAAGAAGACATAATCATAGCAGGTTTCTACCAGGACGTACATAAAGTAAAGGATAAAGCATGGCATGATAGACATATCAAGAAGAAGATTTTTAAGGAAGGAGATTTGGTTCTCCTCTATGGCAGTAAGTATTTGCAACACCCAAGGAAGATTAGAATGCATTGGCTAGGGCCCTATCAGATAAAATCTATCACAGATGAAGGTGTTGTACAACTGCAAAAATTAGCATGCAAGGAAGTTCAAGGATTGGTAAATGGTAGTCGATTGAAACTGTATAGGGACAATCGACCTACTAACTCTCATTAGTTGTAGCGCAACAAGTATACTTGTACATATTGTAAATAGTAGGAGTTAAAAGAAGAAAAAAGATGAGAAAAGTAGAAAAATGAAGAAAAATCCAAAAAGAAGTAGTTAGAGGAATAAGCAATAGATAGATAGTTGATAAGGACAATGCGCAATAGACAAAAATTCAGGGTGACGAGAAATGAAGATATTGTGCGCGTGACAATTATAACTTAAGTGCGCCAGAGATGTAACACAGTAGAAAATTACAACACACCGAAAAAAAGAAACAATCGGGAAACGAAAAACGAATCACTGGAAAAACAAGGCGCGGAACGGACATTTATGAAGCATGCTTGGTAAGTTTTGGAACATTTATGAGAGTTAATGAAGTGTGATTGGAAATATTTGGAGCATTTATGACAACAATTTATAAGGAAAATTAGGGTTTGACATGCCACATTGTGAATTCGAGTGAACGCAGAATTTAGCAGCAAGAAGCAAGGAGCGAACCAACGATTTAACGATCCGATAGTAAGATTTTAGCAGTACACCCACTAGATTCCAACACAATGGCGCCACCTAAAGTTGCAACACCAAGCCATATGTCAAGGAGAACCCGCAACAACAACAGGACACCGCCAGAGATAGCAATAGAGGCCAAGAACTCTACAGACGAAGGGAGTGGTGGATGTCGACGCCATTCCTTCACCATAACCGGTCAGTCCTACATTGGTTAAGGATCAAATAGAAAAGATGCAGATCGATCCAACTAACATAGTAGTCGATCCAAACCCTGCTGAGTTTTCACTAGTCTAGGCTCAAGCATGAGGTTTATTCCAATTTTAGCATTTTACTTGAACCATAGACAATTGTAGTTACACCATAAACAATTTGTTGCAATAACCAAGATCACAAGAAAAAATACCATGCATAAGTACACAAGAAGTATCCTGGGAAACCCTTCTCAACAAGGGAAGAAAAACCAACCAATCCTTTGCTATATTCTCAGGAGAAAGACCTCCCACACCATAGACCTAGCACACAAAAGGGTGCTCTCAAAAACCAATATAGTTAGCGCCCAAGAGAGGTGCGCACTTCATCCCTAGAACTTGTACTTGCTGAAATTTCCAAAATCACATGTGTGTTGTGTTTCCTCAATGGGGAAATCACCTTTATTTATACTAGACTAGACACATCAAAAGTGGTGTCTATTGGCACAACAAGGCCGACCTCAATAACTCAGAATATAATTAATAATTACAATATTAATTATCTTTTACAATAATTATCTTTCACTTTATGGTGGGGCCAACTTGTACCCTTTACATCACAATTAGGGTTATAGGTAAATCTAACTCTTAGACAATATATCAAGGGATCTCACACACCCTCTAGTGCTCAGCCACTAGGGGCACGTCCACCTGTGGTCAGCCACATGGACGTCCAACTCAACAGATCTCTATCTCACCGAGTCTCACATGAGAATCATCTGGATACACACTTACTAGTGCTCAACCACTGGGATCACGTCGACCTGTGTTCAACCACAAGGACGTCTTACTCAACAAATATCTATCTCACTGAGTCTCACAGGAGAATCATCTGGAGTAGCACATCGTCTCAAATCTCTACAGAAAGGAGAATAGTAAACCCATCACATGGGATCCTTCAACCCTCACAGGAGTCCACATCGTTTCATCTCAGACGACACACCCATCTCTTGGGCATCTTCCCTACATAGGGGCACACATTGTTCCATCTCCATCTCAGAGAGGAACAAAACACCCATCTCATGGGCACACCCAACTCATGGACTCTCTCACATGCCGACTCACTCAGTCTGTGTCCTGGAGGATCTCTCACGCAACTGTAATCATCAACACTCCCTCTCATCTAGGGAGACATTCTCCACCAGGCCAAGTCTGTCACGGAAGTTCTCGAACTTCATCTTGGCTGTAATCATCAACACTCCCTCTCAGCTAGGGAGTTATTTTCCACTGGGCTAAGTCTCTCACGGAAGTACTCAAACTTCGTCTTGGCAAGCGGTTTGGTGAAGATATCTACAACCTGCTCATGTGTAGGAAGGTATTGCACATGTACTTATTTCCTCTGCACCATGTCTCTGATATAATGATATTTTATCTCAATGTTTTTTGATCTATCGTGAAACACAGGGTTCTCAGAGAGCTTCACACAACTCTGGTTATCACAATGAATAATGGTAGGATCCATTTCATGATCAAATTAATCTGCCAGGAGCTAGCAAAACCACACTACTTCGCAGACTGCCACACTCAATGTTATATACTTTGCTTCTGTGGTACTCAAGGCCACAGAGCTCTGTTTCCTGCTGCACCAGGAAACCATGGCAGACCCCAAGGTAAAACAACAACCGGATGTGCTCTTCCGGTCCACTGTGCTCCCTGCCAAATCTGCATCGGTATATCCCTGCAAGCTCAAGTCTACACTAGAGGCATAGCTCAGGCCATATCCAACCGTGCCTCGTAGATTTCTCAATACATGCTTCACTGCTATCCAGTGAGTCTGTCTCGGCTAACTCATGAACTGACTAATCACATTCACTGCCTAACATATATCAGGTTTGGTGTTAACTAGATACATCAATGATCCAATCCGCTGGCGGTACAAATGTGGATCAATATCATCTGAATCAGAAGAAACATCATTTATTTTCTTCAAATCCATCACCATCGGTGTAGGCATGGATTTGCACTCTATCATATCGAACTTCTTCAATATCTCCATTGTATATTTTCCTTGACTCAAGAAAATCTCATTAGTTATTTTCCATACTTATAGTCTCAAGAAGTAGTGCATCATACCTAGATCCTTCATCTCAAATTCAGAAGTCAATGCTCGCTTGTATTCAACAATAAGTCTTTCTGAACTGGTGAGGAATAAGTATCCACATATAGGACCAAGATTAGGCACTTGTTACCCAAAGTATGATAATATAGGTTTGGATCAACAACACTCTTGCTGAAGCGCAAACTCATCAAGAATCCATCCATTTTCTCATACCAAGCACGAGGTGCTTGCTTTAGTCCATACGAGGATTTCTTCAACCTGTACATATGAGATTTCTCGACGTGTATCACGAATCCTTCTAGTTTCTCGATATAAAATTCTTCCTCAATCTCACCATTGAGAAGGGTTGTCTTTACATCCATCTGATGTAGTTTCCAACCCATGGATGCAACTAGTGTAATGATAGTATGAATGGAAGTCTATCGGGCTACTATAGCAAATGTCTCATCATAGTCAACTCCCTCTACTTGTGAGAATCCTCTGGCTACAAATCTCTCTTTGTATTTCTCGACACTTCCATCAACTACATGCTTGATCTTCTAGATCCACTTGGAAGTCACTACAAACTTCCCTTCTAGTCTCAGAACAATATCCCATACATTATTCTTCAAGATGGACTGATATTCTTCTGTCATGGAATCTTGTCATAACTGCTCACATGTCGCTTCTCCATGACGAGATGGATCAAAATCAATGATGTGACTCATGGTTGAAAAGTACCTCGAAAGACCCTTTGGTCTCTTGCTCTCTCAGAATGTGCTTTGAGGAGCTGCATGTCCCTCTGCCTCTTATAGAGTTTGTCAAGCCCAAACATGCCTTTTATGGCCTACTGCAATGTCTCTAGGAACATCAACTGGAGCAACATGATCAACTGGATCAACTAGAATAATGGTTGTCTCCCTTTGAACTGTATAAGGGGGAGAAGGTACTGTCTCACTGTCAATCTCCATCTGAGATTCTCCAGATCTTTGAAAGGCTATCTCTTCTTCAAAGATAACATCCCTGCTTACCACAATCTCTCTCTGACTAGGGATGTAGATCCAATATGCTTTCAAAGATTCACTGTATCCCAAAAATGTACCCTTTCTCCCTGAAGGGTCTAGCTTGGATCTCTTCTCTTTAGGTACATGAAAATATACTGGGCACCCAAATATCCTGAAGTGTCCAATCTCAGGCTTCACTCTGGTGAAGGCTTCTTCAAGAGTTATGTTCTTCAAAATCTGGTGAGGACTCCTATCATATACTGCTGTCATGCATGCTTCTGCCCACAAAATCATAGGTAGACTCTGATCATGTATCATTGCTTTGGTTGCCTCAATGATGGTTCTTTTCTTCTTCCTTCTAAAATAGTTTTGACTCCCTCTGAAGTCTGAAGGATAAACATCTTCCTTTGTTGTTAACCTGCCTAGAACAAGAAAACAAACGAAAGGAAACAAAACAAGAATATCTCTTAGAGGAGAATAATGAGTACATCTCTAGAATCAAAACAATTTAAGAATTGATGTCACAACTACAACACCTACTTGTAATGTATAAAACTTAGAAATGTAGGTTAGATGCCTGATAATTAAAACGATCAAACCTGGAGTCTCCACTTCCAGTGTGTTGTTCCTCTGAATGCACTGAGATCCCTCTGGATCCATGATTGCAACAAAGGTTCCTTCCTCCTACAAGTACCCTCATGACAATGATACAAATAATATATACAAGTGCACACCTGAGAGTGCTGATATGATTTCTCCAATGGCACCTAGNCTCTGAATGCACTGAGATCCCTCTGGATCCATGATTGCAACAAAGGTTCCTTCCTCCTACAAGTACCCTCATGACAATGATACAAATAATATATACAAGTGCACACCTGAGAGTGCTGATATGATTTCTCCAATGGCACCTAGCTGATCTCTGATCTCTGACACCTTCATGAAGAAGATAGCAATAGATCTTCCTCTTCAAGAGTGATATGAAGTCTTGACTTCCAGGAGCTGAATTTGCTTGATCCATCAAGCGTATCTTCCACCAAGGTTTTGTTCTTCATATTTTTAGATTCTTCACAAACCCTAGCCAACTGGGCTAGAAAACCTAACGGCTAGACTAGGCTAGCAAACTTAGGTTTTGTTGGGCTTATGACTGACAACAATAAGCCTTGAAAGTTAGAAGAACACTGGTGAGCTGAGAATCTCCTTCAATGAGTTGTAGAAACACTAAGTCTAAAATTTTTGCAGAAAATTGTGAAACCCTAGAAACCCTAGGGCCAAAAATCCAAAATGCTCGGAAATGCAATCTGAAGCTTGCTGGAGGTGCACTGAGGGAGGCTGTACACTCCCATACAATTTTTAGCCCCAACCTCCAAGTTTAAGGTGCTGAAATACCTCAGAAAAGGAGGGTCGTACAGATTTTCTGCAAACCCTAGGAGGGCGGTACAGTTCTGCAAAAGTGAGAGGATGACTGGTTCTTCAAGACCTAAGCTCTGAAACCAATGGTTATTTTTCACTAGGCTAGGCTCAAGCATGAGGTTTATTCCAATTTTAGCATTTTAATTGAACCATAGAAAATTGTAGCTACACCATAAACAGTTTGTTGCAGTAACCAAGATCACAAGAAGAAATACCATGCACAAGTACACAAGAAGTATCCTGGGAAACCCTCTTCAACAAGGGAAGAAAACCCAACCAATCCTTTGCTATATTCTCAAGAGAAAGACCTCCCACACCATAGACCTAACACACAAAAGGGTGCTCTCAAAAACCAAGAAGGCTAGCGCCCAAGAGAGGTGTGCACTTCAGCCCTAGAACTTGTACTTGATGAAATTTCCAAAATCACATGTGTGTTGTGTTTCCTCAATGGGGAAATCACCTTTATTTATATTAGACTGGACACATCAAAAGTGGTGTCTATTGGCACAATAGGGTCGACCTCAATAACTTAGAATATAATTAATAATTACAATATTAATTATCTTTTACATTACTTATCTTTCACTTTATGGTGGGGCCACCCTGTACCCTTTACATCACAATTAGGGTTACAGGTAAATCTAACTCTTAGACAATATAGCAAGGGATCACACACACCCACTAGTGCTTAGCCACTAGGGGCACGCCCACCTGTGCTCAGGCACATGGATGTGCAACTCAACAGATCTCTATCTCATTGAGTCTCAGAGAAGAATCATTTGGATACACACTTACTAATGCTCAACCACTAGGATCACGTCCACCCGTGTTCAGCCACATGGACATCCTACTCAACAGATCTCCATCTCACTGAATCTAACAGGAGAATCATCTGGAGTACCACATCATCTCAACTCTCTACACAAAGGAGAATAGTAAACCCATCACATGGGCTCCTTCATCCCTCACAGGGGTACACATTGTTTCATCTCAAACGACACACCCATCTTTTGAGCATATTCCCTACACAGGGGCACACAACATTCCATATCTGTCTCAGAGAGGAACAACAAACCCATCTCTTGGGCACACCCAACTCACGGGCCCTCTCATAGGCCAACTCACTCAGTTTGTGTCCTAGAGGATGTCTCACGCAATTGTAATCATCAACAAACCCGACACAGGAAACAACTCGACCCACAACAAAAGTCGATGAGGAAAGGAATGAGTCCGACGAGCCAAGGACTCAAGCTGGCACAGAGCAAGCACAACAAGAACAAACACTAGCAGAAGAGACCATTGTGCAACAAGAGTCTGGTGGAGAGGAAGAGGAGGAAGAACAAACGTATCAGGAAGCAGGGCCCTCAAGTGCACCAATATAGGGGAAATGAACAGATCAGGTCCATATGTCCCCATGCAAGCAACATGAGGTAACAATTGTGTTATCGTGCATACCAACAAGGGTAACAATTGTCGCAGACTTACTTGGATGTGTAGAAAAATTGTGTTATTCAGACCATGATGTCAGGGATACAGATAAATTCCTAGAGTTCGCACAACTAGTATATTTAGAAAGCAGAGGGGTCAACATGAGAGGAGTACCCATAATGGAACCTAAGCAGTGGATACAAGGGTTATACAACATAGGTATCATGAACCTGTTGGAGTTCCCACACTTTGGCATGGGCAAGGAAGTAAATAATTGCGTCAAGCAGTTACTGGCAGTCATGCATGGAGGTATTTTGTGGTTAGATACACAAGTTTCAATAGACGTTTATTTGATAACATAGATAACATGACTGCCCACCAATGGTGAGCCACCTGCACAGTACCTAGAAGATAAGACCAAGGAGGAATCCTTGGCAGAAGAGATCAAGTAGACTTACGGGACAAAGAGAGGATCCAGGGGGATCATCATCAACAAGATCAGTGAATCGAAAACAAGGCTAGCAACCAAACAGATGGCCTGTAAACTCCTTAGAAAGTGTCGCAAGGAAGAAGTGCCAACAGGTGTCATAGCAGTGATCGTGCAGTGCGCAAAGAGCATTACATTGAGCTGAAGGCCATATTTGCTTAACTTATTTTTGGAGGATTGCAAATATGCCCAGGATGCGGGGATAAAATTTCACTACTCATGGATTATCATATTGATTGCACTGGTGGACTGGAAGCACCTAAAATACACCATGTTTTTTCAGAGAGATGGAAGGTTTCATGCAACGCGGTATGAATATGTTAGGGTCCTAACCCGCACATAGGTAGATCAATATATTCGGATTTAATAAAGGTCAATATTAATAAGGCCTTTCAATAAAATATAATAAGGTGGATGTAAGAAGACCTAATAGAAGCTTCTGCTTCTAGAAGGATATTCCTCTAGATGCTTTTCTTGATAGACATATTTAGTATAAATAAGGGTTGAGGGTATGAAAACCCTAGCTTGGAGATTATTATAACAGAGCGCAGCTCAACTGGAGGTTGCCTCCTCGAAGAGGCCCGTGAACATTGCTTTATGAATCAAAGTGTTATTTTTGTGGTTGTTCTTATATCATTTCTGTGTTATTGTGGAGATTATGCTAGTTATATTACTGTTATTCTACCATTTCTACCATTTTATTTTTGTTCTACATACTTTTTATATCTAGTATATTACAAGTGGTATCAGAGCACTTTCCTTGGAAGAAATTGTGGGAATTTTTTTTCCAGGGTAGAGACGTATTCCAGTATCTTTAAGCCACAAAGATCTGTCGTTACGCGCATAAACCCATGGTTGAGTGATTCATACATGCAGAAAATACAAGTGGTTCTTAAGCGCACATCTGTTGGTCACCCTAGTAACCCCTGTTGGTACCCCTTCGAGTGGTAGCGCATCAGACAAAACCTGTGTACGGATCGACCTAGATTTCTTGAAGCCCTCTTTAGATAAACCGATCGGCCGCCTGATTTCTATAGTGCCACCGAGAACAACACTCAGGAAAATACTCTCTAGTACCTGGGTAGTACGGCTAAGCATACGGTCTATCCTCCTTAGTTAGTTCCCTGAGATATTGGGCCGAGTACTACTGTTGGACCCTAGACGTATATCAGAGAGCTATAACACAGGGCAAACCTTTGTCTATAGAACCCTTGAATACCTAACCCTTGGGGGACATAAACATAAACAAATTAAAACAGACAAGATCTATTGTCATGCAACTGTGTTCGGGTTGCCAAGTAAATACACATTTTTTTTTCTGGTTAAGCATTTGGGGATTTCATCGCTGCAGTATTCTTCAGACCAGAGTATAACTTCGTAGGTGTAAAAATAAAAATAAAAAAATATTTGAGACCTATTCCATTAGATTCATCTCTTCGCCCTTATCACATTCATCCATATCATTTTTCGGCAAAATTTTTGACCCCACCCACCCCTTTTCAGTTCACCCATCATCATGGCCCATACCCGTAGCCAAGACCTGGAAGCTCGCTTCAATACCTTGCAATCTGGTTTCCTCAAGACCCAAAAAGAAGTGAAACAACTCAGTGCTACTATTGCCTCCATCGATACATCCATAAATACAACCATGCAGTCCTCAATGGAGGAAGTCAAACATGAACTAACCACCCAACTTGAATCTGTCTTTGCATCACTCTGCACCAAACTGAAGATCCCTACAGATGACCCTTTCTCTGACGCACCTCCAAAGACTGAAGGTGAACATTCC
Source organism: Picea engelmannii (assembly GCA_009831015.1). NCBI lineage: Eukaryota > Viridiplantae > Streptophyta > Pinopsida > Pinales > Pinaceae > Picea > Picea engelmannii. The sequence continues at coordinate 184,357 of ML818840.1, forward strand.
TCCCATCCCCATACCTTTCAGCCCCATCACTTTCAACGTGACTTACACTTTCTGCGGGTGGATGTGACCAAATTTGATGGCTCAAACCCCACTGGTTGGGTCACCCAAATGGAACATTATTTCTCTTTATACGGCATTACAGATGACTTGGCCAATCTCCGGTATGGTGTTCTCCATCTAGATCAAGAACGTTGGCAATGGTGGCAATGGAGAAAAACTTCCCATCAAGGGTATATTGCTTGGACCCAATTTGTGACTGAGATTTATGAACGCTTTGACACTGACACCAACCATTTGGGCCGTTTGACAAAGTTGAAACAATCAGGAACAATGGAAGACTTCATAGTTTCTTTTGAGCGGCTGGCTTTTCGAACAGAGGGCATGATTGATGCTTTCTTTCGAGAGTGTTTTATCAGTGGCCTCAAGGATGAGATTCGGGCCCATGTCCTCATGGATCGACCTTCGAGTTGGGTGGAGGCTACTAAAAAAGCTAAAGAAGCACAACAGGTTGTATCCTCTCAAAACCATAAACCCTCCTTTATCCCTCGCCCTAAACCCGTAAATCCCACTACTCCCTCCACCCCATTAAAGATCCAAAAATCGACCAGGGATGAAATGGCTGAACGCCAACTCAAAGGCCTTTGTTAAAATTGTGATGACAAATATTTCCCGGGCCACAAGTGTAAGGAACAAAAGATTTTTATGGCCATCTCTAAGGATATTTCGGAAGAGGATGTTGAAACTCCCCTTGTGCACCTGAAATCACTGACATAACCCCTCCCTCAGACCCTCCCGAAGTGGAACCAATCATTTCCCTCAATTCTCTCACTGGCTTCTTCGCCCCCCAAACCCTGAAGTTAATCGATTACATCAAGCATCGGAAGTTCATCATTCTAGTTGATAGTGGAAGCACCCATAATTTTATTCATCGCCACATTGCCCAATAAACTCATTGCTACATCCATGCCATCAACAATTTCCAAATCATGATTGCCAATGGTGGTTCCATGAAATGTGGAGGGCGCTGTGAAAATGTGCGTCTCCAAATCGGTGACTACCACCTAAAATCCCATATGTTTGCTATCGACATGGGCGGTTGTGACATTGTGTTG
>ML818840.1:200940-214555 GCA_009831015.1 Picea engelmannii
TGGGTTTTCTTCCCCTAGAGGGTTTCCCAGGATAAATGTTGTGTCTATTGTGGATGTGTATTTCTCAGTGATCTTGTGGTTATTATGCTCTTGTCTTTATGAAATGCAAAGAACTATAATATCAGCATAAAACATTAACACATTAGCAGGGGAAATCATTGCAGAAGAGAATTTATAGAAGATCGTGTAGGCAATGGACAGGTACAAGAAGGAAATCAAAGAATTAGTAGAGAAAATAACACGCACTACCCCACCAGAAGTCAGAACAGAAAGAGAATAGCAAGCCATATAAGAAACATATCAAATTGCACTGGAAGTTAAGGAGATAACAAAATTTATGAAAGGACCGCGCAACTTTGGATGAGCTTGGCAGAAGATGAAAGGATCCAATAGTTGGATCAGAAAGAAGAAAAGTTGAATACAATAGTCCAGGATCTCAAGTAGAGAAAAAAGACAATGCCTATCTCAGAGAGACTACAAGACGCACAGGAAATGAAGAACCTACAGATAGAAGTGAAGAACATCTAGGAGGAAAGGCATACTATACATGCTTAGTTGGAGCTCTTACAAGAGCAAGAAGAACAAATGATAACAACACTAGAGACAGAGAAATCTAGAATGGAACAGGCGCACTCAGAAAACATACAAGTGTTGAAGGATCATGTTACAACGCATGTCATGGAGACCCTCATAGAGAAGAACGCACAGATGAAGGAAAAATGCGATGAACTAGCACAAAAGTTCCAGGAATTGCAGAAATCAGTGTAGGAGGCACACACGACCTGAGTGGCTTGGGATGAGCCACATGTTAGTGTTGGGGGCCTGTCGGAGCAAGAAATTTTGGGAGTTAAGCGCAATAAGTGAGGTAGAACTTACAAAGGAGACGACGTGCGCCAGAAAAGAAGGAAGACCAGCGCAACAAAGGGCAAAGGAAGCAGCGCGCCAAAAAAGAAGGAAGATCGGCGCAAGGAACAATTGGATCGAAGAACAACCACGCAGAAGGCAGTTAGAAAGGAGACAAGTGGAGTCCACTTAGAGTTAGGGTTTTGGAGTCATAATGTAAGGGTTTTAACCCATTTTGTAGTATAAATAGAATATGTATGAGGTAGATTGAGGTATCTTTGGTGTCCTTTTTGAGAGAGAGAACTTACTTTTGAAGAACCATTTTGAGTTTGAGCTTTTTGTGTTGTTGAGAGCTACATAGATCAAATGTAGTCAATATTGAGATGTAACTAAGGGTCAGGTCGCAAGTTGCGGAGCTTGGTGCGACGTTGGTCAGCCTCACATTCATACCTTATGATGTAATGCGTCCAACACTATTTTGATGAAGAATAAATAAATAAGAAGAAGATCTTTGTGGATGTAGCCCAGGGGGTTAACCACAGTAAAAAGGGTGTCTTTATGTGTGATGTGCTCTTTTATATGCTTTATAATGAATGAATAGTTAGATGAATGCATTTGTTAGGGTTTATTTGCAATGTGCACTGAAATGAGTATGCAGAATAGACGATGTTGAATGAATAAAATGCTAGATCTTATGAATGTTATGATATAATCCATGTTAAAGTAGAATAATAATAAAAAGAACATCTCCAATCCCTTCCATGATTATAGACATCTACGTACTGCAATCACCCATAAACCATCTCGGGTGAGACTGCATTGTGCAGTCTGTGGGCGATGTAGCCTTCTGGTTTACCAGAAGGGCCAATGGTGAAAAAAGTTTTGTTAGAAAACTAAGGTAGAACTCGGGTCAACCCATACATCCAACAAACACACATTTCATGCACCCTCATGTTGAGTGCACCAACCACTTTATTCTCCTTGTCCTTGATTTGTTTCACGTCAAAATCGTATTTACTGAGAAATTCCATCCATCTAGTCTGTCTGGAATTTAGTGTTGGCTACTCAAATAAGTGCTTCAAACCACTATGATATGTCTTCAGCTCAAAATTTCTACCCATGATATAATGTCTCCACATTTTTAAGGAATGAACTATGGCTGCCAACTCCAAGTCATGGGTAGCATAATTTCTTTCATTCTCCTTAATATTTTCCTTGACTCATAACATATTGCATGTCCATTCTGCGTAAGGACTCCTCCAAGCCCTTCCTTGCATGCATATGTGCACACAACAAAATCTTCATCTCGATCTACAAACTTTGGAATATGTGCATTGGTCGATAATTATTTTTAAGTGTTGGAAAATCTTGATATGAATTGGATTATTATATCATTTTTCATCTATCTCAATGCTTTTAGAGTGGAAAAATTGGAGGAATCAACTTGCAGGGTCATTTTAGTGGCATGTCCTAGTTTGGAAAATTGGGGCCCAGAACCTTTTGGGGCCATTTTAAGGAATCAAACACAATTTTTGGGGTTAAAAATTTCCTGTGATAGCTTGGACCTCGTAACACTATTCTACACATCGAAACTTTTTCAATGGTGAAAAAATCACATCAATAGATCTTGTATGCAAACATTATGCCTCCCGCAAGTTGACCTACCGTGTTGACCACCATGGTATGAGAGGATGCCACATCAACCCCCGTTACTCATGCATATGGGGTTAGCTACGTATGTAATTTCAAGAAGATTCTAGAAGGTTCAAAACCCTACGACAATTAAGGGTTGAGAATATAAAAAACCTACCCTTAGATGACTATCGAGCTATGTTAAATACCGGGTCACTAAGAGGAGAAGGGGCTCCATTCTATGTTATTCTATTTTGTTCCATAACATAGAAAAACATCTGAGAGTGATATTCTATGAGCATAACAGAGGATAAGAGATTTTGTAGCATCCATATAGGCCACATGTCAAAGGAAACTTCATAGAGAGTGCCTCTTTCTTTGTACTTGCATCATTTTTATACCATAGAAAAGAGAGCAAAACGACCTCATCTTCCATCTGGGTTTTCTCCCGTATTGGGTTTCCCAAGTCATATCTTGTGTTTATTTTTAGACGATGTGATTGTATTTTATTGTTCTCTATTTTTTTAGTTTTATGTATTTCATGCATAAGTAGAAAATCAATAACTAAATATTATGGAAATCTGAAGGAATTTAACCATCTTAAGTAGATTTCGGTTTTATTTATCAGATCTGTTGTGACGAACTGTTCCAGTAGAACATCCACGATAGTTTACAGATCATATTCGTATCAGAGTAGGTTTTTCTTTTGGGTATTTGTGGGAAGTTGCAGGATCTAGGAATCGTCTTAAAGAGAAGTTGCAGAAACCATAGTCATGGTAAATGAGTATGTTCATAAGAACCCTTGAGATACATTAGAAGATAGATTTGAGAGGTTGGAAGTGCAATTTGCCGACATCAGTCGCAATATGAATCTCCTCATGATGGCTCTAACAAGGATGCTTGGACCGTTCACAGATGATGGAGGCTCTAACTTTGAGATCAGATCATAGGGGAAATCGGGAGATCATGAAGACTAAGGAAAGGAGTCACAAAAAGAATTCGAGAAAGAACAGTCGAGTTCCAGTGCCATGAACCCTTCATAGTCCCTATTCAAGATGGAAGTGAAAGTGGACATAAGGCCATACTAAGGTGAGATCGATTCATTAAAATTGAATCATTGGTTGCAACAACTAGAAGTTTATTTTAGCTTTTACCATATATATGAAGAGAAAAATATTTCATTTGCTAGATCGAAGTTAGAGGGCCATGCTTTAATCTGGTGGGAAATCCATACATAAACACTTAGACTGGAGGGTGATCCATTAGTAGCTAGGTGGAAGGACTTCAAAACCCTTATCAAGTCTCAATTCTACCCTATTGGGTATGTAGAGGATCAACGGATCCAATGGAATGACTTCAGGTAGAAGTAGAGTGTACATGAGTACACCACTAAGTTCATAAAGATGACCATCATGTTGGGTATATCTCCTAAGAACCTAGATGTACTCCTCAAGTATCTGGGGGTTTTACACAGTCATCTACAAAAGCAGGGGATTCTCTTCAAGCCAAGGACAGTGGATGAGGCATGTGTTCAGGTACAGTACCTAGAAAACATAGGCCAAAAGAAGGGGCAGCCAAGTGGTTCAAAGTAGAAAGAGCACCAGGAAGCTTCCAAGGAGGGGAAGAAGAAGTGGAAAGGGGGAAAATATAAGAAGACAACAACCACCACACATAAATGCAAAGATACCAACAACCATTGCACTCATTGCAACATTGATGGCCACATTGAGGAAAAATGTTGGAAATTACATCTAGAGCTCAACCTAAAGATCTGTAAGAAGGACGGAAAGAAAAGAACATTTTAGCCATAGATTCAAGGAATCAGGTTGAAAATAGCTCGGATGTGGATGAAAATATTGTATGCACATTTGTGCAGAAGGAGGTGAATCTAAGTAGCCTTCATCACCAGGAAGAGAAAGAGATGACCAAGCTCTTCCGCATCAAGATTCAGGTCAAGAAGACCAATATAGACGCTCTATTCAACTCTGGTTCATAGGATAATCTCATAGCAATGGATTTGGTTAACAGGCTTGGATTGGAGGCTCACGATCATCCTAACCCTTATCCATTGGGTTGGGTAAACAAGGATGCAAAAATAAATGTAATGAAACATTATAAGATTAAATTTTGTTATAAGTGTTAATGTTATTTATGAAGTGGAATTGGATGTAGTACCCTTTGATGTATGTGGAGTAGTGTTTGGAAGCCAATACATGTATATGAGGGATGCAATATTCATGCAGAGATTCAACTAGAACTAACAGATCAAGGACGGGAAGTCCTACATCATTAATGCACATAAAGGAAAACAAAGATCTCACTGGTAAGTGTCAACCAAGCCAAAAAGTTGATTAGCTATAGTAAGAATTATGTTTTTCTCTTCTTAAGAGAAAATCAGTCTGATGATGAGTCAATGAGAGTGAAGGCATCTCTGGAGGGGTGTACTAAAGAAACAAAAAATAGTTGGAAGAGTTTCTACATGAATACATAGGAGTGTTCAAGGAGCCTAAAGGGGTACCGCCCAAGAGGGATGCGGAGCACAAAATACAATTATTGCCAGAGTCCCCATTTCTGAATATTGGGTTGTATAGACAGTGTGCTCTAAAAGCAAATGAAGTGAAGAAGCAGTTGCAAAAATTGTTAGAGCATGGTGTGATTCGACCATCATAATTGTACCCAAGAAGGATGGGAATTGGAGAATGTGTATCAATTGCAGGGCATTGAAAAAGATTACACTGAAGAATCGATACCCTCTGCCAAGGATCGATGATCTGTTGGATCATCTATAACATGCCAAGTACTTCACTAAGATGGATTTGAAATCAGGATATCACTAGGTCTGAGTGAAAGAAGAAGATACCTGGAGGACTACCTTCAAGACAAGGAAATGTTCGTATGAGTGGTTGGTTATTCCATTCAATTTATGCAACACACAAACTACATTTATGAGACTAATGGATAATTTTTTACGCCTATCTAGATTCATTTGTTATTATTTATCTAGATGATATATTGATTTATAGTGCTACCTGAGAGGAGCACATCTCACATCTTATGGAGGTGTTAGAGACTCTGAAGAAACACCAACTATTGGCCAATCTCAAGAAATGCGAGCTTTCTCAATAGTCTTTGGTGTATTTAAGGTATGTGATTGATGGAGGGGAGCTCAAGATAGATTGCACACAGATGGATGCCATCATGAAATGGCTAGTTCCTACAAATGTCACTGAAGTTAGGAGTTTTTTTGGGGCATCACAATACTTGTGGACTTTCAAAGCTTTCATTTTCAATAGTAGTTTCACCACTCCACACCATAACAACCAATGGTGAGAGTTTCCAATGGGGAAAGAATGAACAGAAGACCATTGATGAGTTGGAAAGAAAGATTAGTCAAGCACCAATGCTCGCGCTACCAAATTTGCATAAGCCCTTCGAAGTGGAGACAAATGCAAATGGGTATGCCATGGAAGCAGTCCTAATGCAGGGAGGAAGGCCAGTTTGCTATCATTCTAAAGTATTTCATGGGGCAGTTCTCAACCACCCTACTTACAACAATAATCCCTATGCCTTGGTACAAGATGTCAAAAAGAGGAAGTACTATCTGATGGGAAAAGAGACCATCATTCACACAGATCACCGATCACTATAGTATTTACATGCCCAGAGTAAGCTAGAACAAAACCAAACATTACAAGTGGATGGGTTTTTTACAACAATTTCATCTAGTCGTCAAGTATAAGAAGGGAAAAAAATAAGTTGGCAGGCATGCTTTCATGTCCACCCACATCCCAAATTACCACTGTTAGAAAAACAAGATTGCGAAGCAATAAAATAAAACAAATGCAGAAATAAAACATAAATGATACACAATACAATAAAGACACAGATATACGTGGTTCACCTAATGTGGAATACATCCACCAGAGAAATCGTTAGGTCCTTCATTTTTATTATCCAACAAAATGAAGGGATACAACCTACAACACACCCGTTGTAACTTCCTCTTCTTCGCAATAATACACAACCGCAATAAAATTCCCTCATAAAAGAGGGTTTCCTTCTAGGGAAAAAAACCCTAATATAACTTCTACCGTTATATCTATGACATTATAATGAACAATCCATATTGACTACGAAATTACAATATTTGAATTGCATAAAAAACAAGAATTTCGGTCCCCTCATGGCTGGGGCCATGAATTGTGTATTCTGCAGTTTCTTTGACCTGCATATGAATTAGGAAGATAATCAAGCTCCACAACCAACAACAACTTTTGTAACTCTAATGCACATGGAGCCTTTTACTCATGATGCATACAAAAAGGCATATGCAAAAGATGAGGACTTCAAAGAAAAGTTTTAGTAGTTACAGGGCCAAATTCATATAGAAGAAGGTGATGGCAAGGTTGACTATCATTTCCAGAATGGTTTACTCTACAAGATCGATAAGCTCTGCATCCCTAAAGGTGAACAAATACAACGTATCAAAGAGGCACACACCTCCAAGGTTGCATGACATTTTAGTGTTGGGAAGACAATTTCCAATTTACAAAGGTACATGTACTAGCCTAGATTGCAAGAAGATGTAGAATATTATATTAGAGGATGCATACTTTTTTGTACCAGCAAGCCCAGTAACAAGAAGCAAGGTCTATACCATCCCTTACCTATACCCACTCGACCTTGGGAAATCATTTCCATGGATTTTGTGGAAGTTTTACCAACCACATGGAAGGGACATGCCTATTTATTTGTGGTAGTTGACAGGTTCAATAAAATGTGAATTTTGATGCCTTGTAAAAAGACCATCAAGGGACATGAAGCAACAAGCTTGTTCTTTGAATAGGTCTAGGTGCACTTTGGGATACCAAGGAGCATCATCTCAGATAGGGATACCAAGGAACATAATCTCAGATAGGGATACCAAATTTCTCAATGCATTTTGGACTACATTGTGGGAGTAGATGGACACTAAGTTGAAGAGGTCTAGAACAATCCATCCACAAACAAATGGGAAGACAGAAGTAGTCAACATGACTTAGGTGCAACTTTTGATGGTTTACAATCAAAAGCATATGAAGACCTGGGATAAAAATATGATCTATATACAACACTCTTACAACAAAGCAGTCCACACTTCTACTTGTAAGTCGCCTTTTGAAACTTGCTTTGGATATTTTCCACCTTCACCCTTAGATGTTGTATATGGATAGGAAGGAGGAGTGAGAGAGAACCTCACAAGAGATGCATTAAGGGCAAAAAAATTTGTTGAGAAGATTAGGCATATCCAATTGCAAGTATGGGAGACATTGAAGAAGTCACGGGAAAAGTACAAGGCTAGACATGACCAACACATAATAGAGAGAACATTTAGAGTGGGAGACAGAGTATGTTTTCAACTGAATAAGGAAATGATAGAAGGTCATGGTAAAAAGATCAAGGCTCTACGATATGGTTCTTTTGAGGTATTGGAGAAGGTGGGAGATCATTCTTACAGATTCAGTCTACCCTCATACATGGACATTTACTTAGTAGTGAATGTGGAGAATCTCAAACTCTATGAGCCTTCAATGTTAGATCAGGAGGAGGAGCAGGTCCTACCTTCCATATAGGACTTAACACCAGATGCTCAAGCAGAGTTGGCAGAGGACACAATTTTGCATAAGAAGTCCAGAACTACAATACATGAGTAGCATGACCTTTGGCAGATTGGGGTGAAATGACAACTTCCAAGCAAAGCAAAGTGGTACTCTAGGGAGAAGGTAGATGAAAAATTTCCTCACCTCATTTAGTAAAGCTTTTGGAGACCAAAAGCCTTCCTAAATAGGGAGGTATGATTCAGATTGGATCATTATATTATTGTTCATCTATCTCGATGCTTTTAGAGTGGAAAAATTGGAGGAATCAACGTCTAGGGTCATTTCAGTGGCAGGTCCCAGTTTGGGAAATCATGGTCCAGAACCTTCCGGGGAAATTTTGATGAATCAAACAACATTTTTTAGGGTTAAACTTCCCCACATAGCTCGAACGTCGTGACACTATTATACACATCGATACCTTTCCAATGGTGCAAAAATCACATCAATCAGAGCTCGTATGCATAAGTTATGCCTCCCGCAAGTTGGCCTACCGTGTTGACCACCATGGTACGAGAGGATGCCACGTAAACATTCGTTACTCATGCATATGTGGCTATCCATGTATGTAATTTAAAAAAGATTTTAGAAGGTTCAAAACCCTACCACAATTGAGGGTTGATGAAGTAAAAAACCTACCCCTATATGGCTATCGGGCCATGTTAAATATCAGGTCACTAAGAGGAGGAGAGATTCCATTCTATGTTATTGTATTTTGTTCCATGGCAGATAAAAACATCTAAGAGTGGTATTATGTGAGTGTAACAGAGGAGGGGAGATTTTGTAGCATCCATACAGGCCACAAGTCAAAGGAAACTCCACAGAGAGTGCCTCTTTCTTTGTACTTGCGTCATTTCTATACCAAAGAAAAGAGAGCAGAGCAACTTCACCTTTTAGCTGGGTTTTCTCTCGTATTGGGTTTGCCAGGTCATATTTTGTGTTTATTTGTGGATGGTGTGATTGTATTTTACTGTTATCTATATTCCACATTTTATCTATTTCATGCATAAGCAGAAAAACAATAACCAAATATTCTGGAAATCTAAAGGAATTTAACCTTCTTAGGTATATTTTAGTTTTATTTATCAGATCTGTTGCGATGAATTTTTCCATTGGATATCCACGACAATTTACATATCAAATCTCCTCACACTTAGCATTCCATTCAAACTTTGTTCCCTTATTTTGTAGCGAAGTGTTTGTATTTGCAACTTTGAAGAACCCTTCAATGAATCTCCTATAATATCCAGGTAACCCCATAAAGGATATCACTTTTGAAACATTCTTTGGCACTGGCCAACTTTTGATTGCTTCAATCTTCTCAAGGTCCATCACTATTCCCTCCTCTAAGACAATGTGGCCCAAATAATGGATTTGCTTTTGATAGAAAGTGCACTTGCTTAACATGACATATAATTGGTGCTCTCTCAACTCCTGTAGCACCATCCTCAAATGTTGCTCATGCTCCTCCTCTGTCTTGGAGTATGTAAGAACATCATCCAAGAAGACGATGAATTTTTTTTCCAGGTAATCCCTGAACTCTTCATTCATTAGACACATAAAAGTAGTTGGTGCATTTATCAATCCAAATGACACCACCACAAATTCATAATGGTCGTACCTTATCTTGAATGTTGTCTTATTAGTGTCTTCTTCTTTGATTCTCACCTGATGGTAGCCCGAACTAAGGTCGATCTTGGAAAATATCATTTCTTCTTTCAATTGATTAAAAAGGATATCACTTTTGAAACATTCTTTGGCACTAGCCAACTTTTGATTGCTTCAATTTTCTCAGGGTCCATTACTATGCCCTCCTCTAAGACATTGTGGCCCAAATAATGGATTTTCTTTTGATAGAAAGTGCACTTTCTTAACTTGGCATACAATTGGTGCTCTCTCAACACTTGTAGCACCATCCTCAAATGTTGTTCATGCTCCTCCTCTATTTGGAGTATGTAAGAACATCATCCAAGAAGTTGATGACAAATTTATCCAGGTAATCCCGAAACTCTTCATTCATTAGACACATAAAAGTATATGGTGCATTTGTCAAGCCAAATGACACCACCACAAATTCATAATGGCCATACCTTGTCCTGAATGTTATCTTGTTAGTGTCTTCTTCTTTGATTCTCATCTGATGGTATCTCGACCTCAGGCCGATCTTGTAAAATATCATTTCTCCTTTCAGTTGATCAAAAAGATCACCAATTTGTGGTAGAGGGTACTTGCTCTTTATCGTAACCTTATTAAGCTATATGAAGTCAATACACAACCTTAGAGTTCCATCATTTTTCTTCAAAAAAAGCATTGGGGCACCCCAATGTGAGAAACTTGGATGTATGTACCCCTTCTACAACAATTTTTCTAGCTGCATCTACAACTCTTTCAACTTCAGTGTGCTCATTATGTAGGGAGTTTTGGACACCGAGGCAAATCTAGGAATTAAGTCAATATAGAAATCAATATCTCTCTTTGGTGACAATTAAGGAAACTCATGATCCATGCGGAAATCAATGGCCACCCACCTATTCCACCAGCTCAAAACAAGGGTTTCCACCTTGGCAATTTTTTTACAGTTTTTTGAGTCATAAACTTCCAGGGTCGTTTTGAGGCCCTAAACAATGTTTTTTGGGTGTGACACAGTCACACTGTGAAATATATTTAGAATGTGACGAAAACATGTGTAGTCCTCGAATAGACCTTTCCAACGAGCTATCGTGTGCCCCAATCATAGATCGTATGCAAAAGTTATGCCCTTGGGAAGTTGACGTATCAACTACCCCCATTGAGGGCCGCAGACCTTTTGGCGTTTTATCTTCCAGGGTTAGGGTTTTGGATTTTCTTTATGTTAAAAAGGTATTTGGAGCCTCATTGTAAACATCATCTTCTTGCAAATGAGCATAGCCATCACATCTCTTCTGAGAGATAAGCTGCCACCATTCTAGTGAGTCATTCATTATGTAATTTTACAGTTTCTGTACATTTCTCTCATTAATAAAAATTGTGCATTACTATATCTCTGCTTTTATTGCAATATCTCTGTATATTTCATTGTTATATCTCTGCTTTCATTTCGTTCTCAAAATAATCTAGGTCAGTGGTATCATAGTAGGCTACTCCTTTTCATTTCTTAGTGCATGTCCCTGATGCGATCAAGGAGAAATATTACCCTGTGGGAAACTATGACCACCAGTACATGAGATGGACCACGCTGCATCAAGAGAGGGGCCAAACAGTGCCGGAGTTCACAAATACATTCCATACCTTGCGCACCAAGCTTGGTATCAAATATTCAAAGCGATATCTGGTTCTAAAATACTGCGGGGCTCTTCATAGGTACATCCAAACCGAAATGGAATTCCTGGACATTTCATCACTGGGAGTCACTTATTGACATGATGTCAAAATCGAGCAGGAATTTAAGTAGCAGAACAAGCGAGAGCCCGGGTCTGCAAATTTGCAACAACCAAACTATGGTAAAGGCAACCCTAACTCTCAGAACAACCAACCTCAAGACCACCAGTCCAAGCCGCAGGAAAATAAGGGTAGCAGGAAGATGAAAAAGGATGCTGGGAAGTGGTGCAACTTCCACAAAATCCCTTGGCACAACACCAATGAATGTAGCTCAAAACAATCATTAGTGCTCGAGCTCAAAGAAATAGAGCCGAGCCCCGACTTAGACTCTGATTCAGACAATAATAAAAGGAGACATATAATTGATGCAGAACCCACTGCTACTGTTGTGACTGCAACAATTCAACCAGAAGAACCAGAGGATCCTAAGGGGGAGTGCCTTTTCCATTCACAGATGTGGGAAAAGGGGACCCTGTTGCATTTTATTGTTGATAGCGGAAGCCAAAAGAACCTAATCTCAACATAGGTTTTCTAGCAGTTGGATTTTCCAACAACACCACACACGCAACCATACAACGTGTGGCTTCGCTAGAGTCGAGATCTTCGTGTTAGCCAACAATGTCACCTATCCTATGTCATCAAGCCCTTCAAGGATGAGGTACCGTGTGATGTTTCCCCAATGGAAGTCTGTGATGCTATGTTATGTCAGCCATATATGTGGAAGCATTATGTTGTTTATGAGTCTTGACCCCGTAGCGTCATTGTTACTTTGGAGGGTCATCTCTACAAGATACCAGAGGTAGTTCCGAGTACTGTCCCGACAAAACAGTGCCGCAAAATAATCTCTCATACTGTAAAGTAGAGCATCTTCACAATGTGGGAAGAAGGTGAACAGAAGGAAACTGCAACCACTACAGCCTCGACCCAAGACCTTTCTATCCCGCAAAAACAGATTGTAGAAGAGCACCAATATATTCTTACTGCACCTACAGGGGTACCTCCACACTGCCCAACCAAGCGAAATTATAACAAATCCCTTTATACTCTTCATGTTGCATCTTCACCAACATATTCCTCCCACACTCAGGCAGATCAGGCAGTTATATTGGTTAAACGGATCCAACCCCTCCAACAATAGGTTCATAACGACCTTCCACAAGCTAAGCATGACAACTTCTTCAACAAGGCAAGCAACTCACCAAAGTTCAGATTCAACAAAAGCTTCCCTGGGAACTTGACGCAATGGGGATCATTGCTTCCTAAGGGGGGAAGAATGATCCAAGAGAAATCGTTGGCCACCCACTTATTCCACTGGCTCAAAACAAGAGTTTCCACCTTGGCAAATTTTCTACAGTTTTTCGAATCCTAAATTTCTGGGATCGTTTTGAGGCCCTAATTTTTTTTTTGGACGTGGCACAGTCACATTGTAGACTTTAACAAAGTGTGATAGAAAAATGTGTAGTCCTTATATAGACCTTTCGAACGATCTATTGTGCACCCAAAACGAAGATCGTATGCAAAAGTTATGCCCTTGGGAAGTTGACGTATCAACTACCCCCATCGAGGCCCGCAAACCTTTTGGCGCTTCATCTTCTGGGGTTAGCATTTTGGATTTTCTTAATGTTTAAAAGGCCTTTGGAGCCTTATTGTAAACATCATCTTCTTTCGAATGAGTGTAGCCATTACATCTCTTCTTAGAGATAAGTTGCCACCATTCTAGCGAGTCATTCACTTTGTAATTTTAATGTTTCTGTACATTTCTCTCATTAATAAAAATTGTGCATTAATGTATCTCTGTGTTTATTGCAATATCTCTGTATATTTCATTGTTATATCTCCACCTTCATTTCATTCTCAAAATAATCCGGATCAACTCCCCAAACACATTTTCATACTCCTTTAATACTAGATCATCTTCAAGACTTGGCTCCTTATCTTTGGTTGGCTCTTCCATATGCACTACATATATTTGACATCCTTTCCTGAAACTTGTTTTTAGCTATAATGCTGAAATCTCTCTGACTGTGGTGTACCCGACCACTCCAGTGCCTGCTGGGATGGTGGGGCACTGGGAAATTTCACCAATTTCCCTCTAACATTCACCATAATATCCACATTTAAAGAAAAAATGCCAAATAACGTACAAA
>ML818841.1:6169-17524 GCA_009831015.1 Picea engelmannii
CAAGGGCCAATCATGTAAGGAATGTAAGTCATAATAATAAATAAAAATAATGTCATTGCAGGTGGACATGTACAAAGTTGTAATGTCCCCAATTTGGGACATCATTACATTGTAGAGGTTTATGATGACTAGAGTAGCCAGATGGATGTTATAGTGAGTACAAGGATTATTGAGAGGCATTTTGGGGTCCAACTTGAATCGATAATCCCATTTCATCATTATGATCCATTCCAAACAGATTGGCTTTGGTTTCATTGCATTATGACGATTTCCATGATTTTGAGTATTTTGAGCTACAAGTTAATTAAATTCACTAAAGAGGTCATTTTGGGCACATTACTTGGAGGAAACTCTCACTGTGATAGCTCATTGGAATCAAGAGGATCAACACTACAGGATGGGATGGTGATAAGTGAGTTTTAGTGGCCAAGGAAGCCATAAGGAGAGATAAGGCGCGTTTCAGAGGTAAAAAAGTTAATTAATTAATTAAAGTGATTTAATTAATTAATTAAATATTAATAAAATGGAAGTCACTTTGGAGGGAGAAAGTGAGCAGGAAGTATAAAGGAAAGGCAAGGGCCTCTATTGATTCATTCATGTATGTTGATCATTTTGATATCTGGCTTCTAGCTAGAGAGCCCATACCATGGGGGGTTTGAGGGTTTTGACCTAACAAACCCTAGAGGATGATTCAGTGGTGAGAGATTCCACATAGTTTGTCCCAAGCTTGGTCTCGGGGATGTAATACCCCTCCACACCATTCTATTTCAAATCTATTTAGTGTAGGAGGGTTCTACACCAACCACAGGCATAGGAAGAGAAGGAGGGCACACCATTGGGGGTTTCCAACAAATGGGGCACACCATTCTTTGAGGGAAGTTCATTCCAAGGGATTGGAAGGGATTCGAGAGATTCTAGCACCTGGGTTTTCATTGAAGGGTCTTGGCCATTAAATCTAGTGCATTCTGGAGGAGTTTCATGTTCTAGTTGATTTATTGGATGCATTGGACCAATTGGAGAGAATGAGGGCATTTTTGAGATTTGATCTATTCAGTTTGGAGGGTTTATACTTCAGATCTGACCCAGAGACTTCACCCAGTGACTTACAGTGTCCCGATCTACCTTTCTAGCGAGTTTCAGGGCATTTGTAGGCCTCCTTCATCAGGGCCAAAATTATAGGGTTTGACAGTTTTAGGAGGGCGCAACTCCACTTGAGGATTCAACATTTGGAGGAGAATTCCTTGGTATTTAGGTTTGATATTTCAGAAGGGGACTCTACAAATCTCGATCTACATATTCACATCTTCATTGGATGCATTTGGAGGCTTCTTCAGCTGGGCTAAATTATTGAGGGTTTCAATCTTCTACTAGGGCATGACATCTTCTAGCTAAGGGTTTGGCACTTCATACGATCAAATTTCACTCTTGTATTGGTATTCATTATTATTCATCCTTTGGAGGCTTGTGGTCTTCTATTGGAGCATTTTGTAGTATCTTTTATTGTGTTATTGGAGCCATCTGTTGAGCATTCCAGATCGACCTCCTCATTGTAGCAAGTTCTTCTATTTATGAATAAAATCATATCTAAGGTGTTTTGGATTGTCTATCATATTGTGGATCTTGCATATGGTTGAGGTATGTTCCATTACAACATATTATTGTTTATTGTTGCAACACACATTACATTCATCAACATAAACCCTAAGGCCGAAATCAAGAGGCCAACCTGCAAGTAAACAGATACAAACAAGTAAATCAACAAATTGTTTGACAAAATACCACAACCAGAAAATGTTTAAAAAGACACCCAAAACCATGATGTTCCTGGCATATCGACTTGGGAACATTACAGTGGTATCATATATTAAACTCTTGTCAGCTTGAGAGTCTTCCATAAGGAGAGATGGAAGTGTGTGATTTTTCTGGGAAGATTTTTGATTATGAGAGGGAATATCAAAGCCTCGTATCAGGGGTTTCATGACATTCCATTAGTTTGTATCCTGTAAAAAACCTAGTTGGAGCGAAGATAAGGTTACACATTAGATCAACGTAGTAGAGGAAAATAGAGCCAAAGAAACTAGATGGAGGGAAGAATAGAGAAACCCCACTCCCATTATGAGCAGACAACATTGCTACAATTGCAAAGTGCCTTGGGAACCAGATCACAGATGTAGGGGTAGAGGTAAGAAGCATATTATTGAGGTGCGCTATGACAATGATGATGAGGCATGCAAGGATGGATCAATATATTATTATCTGGATAAGTTTGATGATGATAGTGACTCTTGCACATAGGCTAGTGATAGTGACTCTTGCACAGAGGCTAGTGATGCTTGCATGCTTGAGGAGGATGGTGACCCTTGTGTAGTGGATAAACAGTCAGAGGAATAGGATGATAGCACCTGCATTTCAGGAGGCATATCACATGATGTTGATGATCCTACACCTCAGCTGAGTGGTGAAACTAGTGGGGATTCACACATGTTAGCACCTAGATCTGATGAGCTCCCTATGAGGGTTGTGACACATTTGTAACCCTTTCAGGAAACCACGATATCCACATCACATGAGGATACCAGTAGTATGTCAGATATGATGGAGGAGCCTTGTGTGAGGGATGCACAACATGGACACATGGGTCCATAGATCTAGGAGGAGACATATGACATGAAAACAGTTGATCTTACATTCACACACCAATGTGAGGAGGTTGAGTCACTACTTTTGGAGACTCCATTAGTTGAGAAGATTGTGGATACTGACAGGTTGATGGGGCAATTACTTCCAGGATCGACCTGCATTCATGAGGATGAATTATTTATTAGTCAGGATGACCATAGGACGTGTTTGGACACATCTGTATGGGATCCAAACACAGTTGATAGTAGCATGGTGAGTGCACAGGAGGATAGAATTGCTCATACAGGTTATAACATGATTCAGAGGGAGATAGCAGTTGATGAGGATATACAATCACATATAGGAGGACCCAGTGGCACAATAGACAATAGGCAGTTTGACACTTCAACTTCTGCAGAGAGTGTTGTTGGGAATTCAAGTGATGGAATTGGCATTGAGAGATATGAGGTGGCACCTCAACACGACTATGATCAAGAGTCACCCTACTTGAATGGACAGTTGAGATCCAATGAGGATATGATCATGAAATCCACTAGAGGCATTGATGACATGCATACATTGGTGGCAGATTACTGCTGGAGAGCATCAGTGGCACATGTTAGTGCAGATGAGGTATTTTCCATGGATGACCTTCATGCTCTCAAAGGGAGAGTTTCTATGATGAGGATTGAATACCATCATTTTTTGATAGACATGGACTACCTATTGAGGATTGGTGAGATGTATCATGAGGCTTTGAGGGAGAAAGAGTTGGAGGTGGACATAATTACTCAAGAATTGGAGAGCACTTGAGGATTCTTGAGAGGCACACAGGAAACCCTTCAAGAATCAGAGTCCAGATCAGAGGAGCCTCCTGAGGAGATTTGTTAGAGATCCAATTCATCTATATTTGTGGATACTTAGATATTTTATTCATTCACATTGCTAGAGGATGGTGGTGGCCTCACAGAGGAGAACTAGTTGGAGGAAACTTCCATTTGTGTTTCGAGAGTGGTTGACCTCCATGTAGAGGTTGATCCATCAATACGACCCAGATCTATGATGCAGCATGAGTCTACGGGAGACGACATAAGTATTTCAGAGCATGCAGTGATGAATGATAGCTCACAGAGACATGCCGAGATGTATGATGAGATTCATAAGGGTATACTGCCTTGCATGGAGGAGAAACACTTAGGGGAGCATGCAAATGTCACTCCTTTGCAGCAACACATAGTTATGAGAGAGAGCCTTCACCATATCCATAGTTGCATTAGAGATGAGGGATGGAGGTTGGGTGACCAACAGTTGGAGGAGTTACTTTTGGTTGTACCTGATGATTGGGGTTTAGTGATGACTACAGGAAAGCAATTATCATGGGTACAAGTAGACGTGCTTTTGGTCAAATCCTTGGGATTGACCAAGGAAGGTGTTATTTTTCATTCCTATAGTTAGCTACAGATGTATTTGTAATCCTTTCCTGACACTTTTATCATGGACAACAACATGAGGAGAGATAGACAGTGGCAGAGGGCATGGAGAGTGATTAGGACAAGACCACCTGACAAGAGTACTTTTACGACATACAACAGGTCAGAGGTTGACCGTGTTAGGAAGACAGTTGAGACTTAGTGCATGATGGTGAGAATCATAGGCCATGTGACAACATATGAGCACACGAGGCTTCCGATAGTGATCAATCCGATAGAGGAGAAACTAGCGGAGACTGGAAGTGATAAAATTCCCAGTTTTCCATGGGATCTAGGAGTTCATTTTGTTATCAGGATGTTTTACGTCATGTTGACCCAGGTTGCGCTAGAGAGCGACACACCCCACATTGGGTTGGTTTGGAGTGAGCCTACAGGTACTTGTCCTATGGGGCGAAACATTTTCTCCCTCTTGATCATCATGATCAAGCATGGAGAAGGTTGGGCAGGTACTACTTCCACATAGATGTTCTTAAATATGAAACTTTTGGACAATAGGTCCAAGTGCCATAGGTACTTCAACTTGAGGATCCAGGAGTGGAGGATCTAGTATATATGCAGGGAGAAGACAACCATGGTCAGAGTAGTGTAGGGCCATCATGGTGATCTTTGATAGAGGTTAGCATGGGACCCAATGATTGTCGGATTGAGAATTTCACTGACTGATAGGGGTGAGTGGACCTTTGCAGGGGAAAGTTTTTCTAACTTTCCATTGAGCTTCAGTGTTGAGGTGAGCTCATCACTTGTGGGTGTCTCACAGAGGTCTAGAAATACCTCATTCCAGCATCAACATGGGAAGTTGATGGAGGTCGTGTTGATCTTGGTAGTATCTTAGAGGATGGACTCAATCAAGGATGATGCCATGAGTCATGAGTAGGAGTTTCACGGTGTTGATACATTTTAGGATTTTTCTTCCTAGGGGATTGTCGTTCATGTCTTGATATGGAACTCAGGAGGCAGAGTGCATGTTAGTTCATCTTTGGATGGGGTATGTTGTGTATCCCACAAGTGTACATGGGATCCTGGTATTATACTTCAGGGGATTTGGTTATTTCTTAAGGATAAGCAATTTTCTAGCAGGGGGGATTGTAATGTCCCCACTTTGGGACATCATTACATTGTAGAGGTTTATGATGACCAAAGTAGCCAGATGTATGTTATAGCGAGTACAAGGATTATTGAGAGGCATTTTTGGGTTTGGATTACATCTCTCATCCCATTTCATAATTATGATCCATTCCACACAGGTTGGCTTTGGTTTCATTGCATTCCGACGATTTCCATGATTTTGAGTATTTTGAGGTAGAAGTTAATTAAATTCACCAAAGAGGTCATTTTGGGCACATTACTTGGAGGAACCTCTCAGTGTAATATCTCATTGGAATTGGGAGGAGAAACACTACATGATGGGATGGTGAGAAGTGACTTTCAATGACCAGGGAAGCCACAAGGAGAGATAAGGCACTTTTCAGAGGTAAAAAGGTTAATTAATTAATTAAAGTGATTTAATTAATTAATTAAATATTAATAAAATGGAAGTCACTTTGAAGGGAGAAGGTGAGAAGGAAGTATAAAGGAAAGGCAAGGGCCTCTATTGATTCATTCATGTATGTTGATCATTTTGATATTTGGTTTCTAGCTAGAGAGCCCATACCTTGGGGGTTTTGAGGGTTTTGACTTAACAAACCCTAGAGGACGATTCAGTGGTGAGAGATTCCACCTAGCTTGTCCCAAGCTTAGTATTGGGGATGCAATACTCCTCCACACCATTATAGTTTGGATCTATTTAGTGTAGGAGGGTTCTACACCAGCCACATGCACATGAAGAGAAGGAGGGTGCACCATTGGGGGTTTCCAGCAAGGGGCGCGCACCAGTCTTTGAGCGAAGTTCGTTCCAAGGGATTGGAAGGGTTTCAGTAGATTCTAGCACCTGGTTTTTCATTGTAGGTTCTTGGCCATTAGATCTAGTGAATTCCATAGGAGTTTCATGTGCCAGTTGATTTATTGGATGCATTGGACGAATTAGAGAGAAGGAGGGCATTTTTGAGATTCAGATCTATTCAGTTTGGAGGGGTTATACTTCAGATATGACCCAAATACTTCACCCAGTGACTTGTAGTGTCCCGATCTACCTTTCCAACGAGTTTTAGGGCATTTGAAGGCCTCCTTCATCAAGGCCGAAATTATAGGGCTTGACAGTTTTAGGAGGGCACAACTCCACTTGTGGATTCAACATTTGGAGGAGAATTCCTTGGTATTTTGGTTTGCTATTTTAGGAGGGGACTCTACACATCCTGATCTACATATTGACATCTTCATTGGACTCATTTTGAGGGTTCTTCAGTTGGGATGAATTATTGAGGGTTTCAGTCTTCTACTAGGGCGTGGCATCTTCCAGCTGAGGGTTTAGCACTTAATACAGTCATATCTCACTCTTGTATTGGTCTTAATTATTATTCAGTCTTTGGAGTCTTGTGGTCTTCTATTGGATCATTTTGTAGCATATTCTATTGTGTTATTGGAGCCATCTGTTGAGCATTCCAGATTGGCCTCCTCATTGTAGTAGGTTTTTCTATTTATGAATAAAATCAGATCTAAGGTGTTTTGGCTTGTCTATCATATTGTGGATCTTGCATATGGTTGAGGTATGTTACATTACCGTATCTTCTTTTTTATTTCTGCAACACACATTACATTCATCAACATAAACCCTAAGGCCAAAATCAAGAGGCCAACCTACAAATAAACACATACAAACAAGTAAACCAACAAAGTGTTTGATGAAATACCACAACCAGAAAAAGTTTAAAAAGACACCCAAAACCGTGATGTTCTTGGCATATTGGCTTGGGAACATTACAAGAGTAATGTGGGTTGTGTATCCACAAGAGAGGAGGGGTCTAAAAATGGTTTTTTCAACCATGAGTTTATTTTCCCATAATCCATTTCCTAGTTTTGAATGATTTGAGTCAACCTTTTGATTTCCCTCGAGTGAGGAATAAAAAAAATTGAATACACATAAGAGGGTGGGTATGAGAGGTCACTTCCCATAGTTATCGAGGGTTGAACATAAGTACAATTAGCATGGGATAATGTGTGACTCAATCGATCCAGGAAAAGATGAATTTGTATGGGGAGAGAAACAGTTGGGAAAGTCACATTTTTGGGGCATGAAGGGAAAGCATACAAAATAAGGATAAGAGACTAAGTGAAGAATGTGAGTTCTGGAGGAGGGTAATTTTAATGTAGTTCATGAAATCATTGATAACTCAAGTAGTGAGAAAAGGTTGTGATTTGGAGCGGTGCAGAAGGATGGAGCATGGATCTAGAAAGGCAGGTTGTCAGACATGCATAGTGACATCTCAGTGAGAGAGGAATTTCCCCGAGGGGAATAGGATGGGAGCCTATGTTTTTCCTAGCAATTGACATCCTTGGTCTCGCCAGTATTGAGATTCTCTGTCACCTATGTCAGAGACCCTGTGAAAGCATTGCAACCTGATGGAATGAGACCAGTGAAGGGGTCACATTAGGAATGGTACATATCGATGGAATGAGAACAATGAAGGGGTACATTCCTTGGGTTGGACAAGTGTGTTTAAGAGAGTTGGGTGGAGTGGGATAGTTGTAGGAAGAGTGAGTCGCCTAGGAAGTGTTTTGATTGTGAGGGACACCCTTTCTTGTGGATATAGAGCCTCAAATTAGGGGTGATCTGCTGCTGAGATCTTGAGTAGTAGATTTATGGTTGGGAGGAATTTTTGTCCACTACATTCAGTTGACTTATTGTGTTAACAAATAAGTTTCTATTGTTTTTATTATGTTTATTCTGTTGTGCAAATGGTTTATATGAATGTTGGGTATTTTGTTGTTTTATTGAACAGTTGCATTCATGATTTTCATCATGTTGTATATGCATTTAAAATTATGGTATCAGAAATGGTTAAATCTATGTGTGAACTGTAGCTAGTAAGCTACAGAAAATTATTCAATAGAAAACATATTTTTTTCATGTGTATTATGAGCTCTTAATGGGTCTCGATTAAGGTGGGGTACATTACAATTTTGGATTGTTGAAATCATTATTTTTAATGAAGAAATGGGTTTCCCTCGAATACCCCTACCACAACTTGATTTTGCATTGTTAACAATTTATATTTGCAATTCAATCAATCCAAAATGATTCTTGTTGGATTTGAGGCCAAAAGTGATGGTTTCCATTCTTGTTATTTTGAGCATCTGGAAAAGACAAAATTCATATATTGTTCTTACAATGACAAAATTAACAAGTGAATTTTGTTCACAACAACTATTTTAGTGTTAAATGTATAATTTTCAGAAAACATTGTGCGAGCATGATCTACACAGAACATAATTTATCCCACTTATTCTTTTCTTTTTATTTTCTTGGAAGATTATATTTCATATTATTTTTAGAAGCTTACAAATTAATATTTGAATCACATTTTATTGTGTTCCCAATTTTTTTTTTCTCTTGTTTACATAAACTAAAAAACCAAAAATATCCTTTGAAAAGAAAAAATCCATGGGCATTCCACATTTTTTTTATAATTTTTTGTTCTAAAATTTTATGGCACTAAGTTTTCTCTAGGCGGCCTCATCGATTATTGTGATTTTTTTAATGTATAAATTTTAGAAAAAATAAATTGAAAATATATTATAAAAATGAAATAGGAAAATGACACGTTGGATAGAGTATTCAATTATTCATTCATCGACATTAAGTTCACCGCTTGACATGGAAGGGCTGAAAACATTTCACCCCCTAGAAGTTGTAGTTGTTGAAAATTTTATGGAAAGGGGGCATGTTTTCCAATTTTTAAACCCTCTATTGAGAAATAAAAATCAATTCATGGATCATATAAGCCTTTATCAATAGCTTTTGATGGAATTTGAATGGACATCGAACAAGGGTTTGTTAAATCCTCGATTGAGGTCATGCTAGGTTGAACAATAATGCTTGATCGAGGTATCGACCTTGATCAAGGATTTGTGGTAACAAAAAATAGAAACACAAAAGACAAAATAGAAGAAAATACCACAAAAGAAGAAGTGTACGAACTTTCATGTCTTCTATAAGGGTGAAAAGGAAAAAAAAGAAAAGAAAAGAAAGAAATATTAATATGCAATAATTATAAAAAAAATATAGTGCGGGTAATTTAATAATAAAGATGGAGATAAGGAAACATGTAGAAGGAAGTATGATCACAAACAACCTTATAAATTTGGAGTTGAAGTATGATAGAAGGCTAAAGAGATGGTGAGAAAATGATGAGCATAATTGAGAAAATGTGACAATGCCATGCATGAAGAACAAAACCCAATGGAAAACGTAGTCGATGCAATGAAAAAGGAACCAAAATAACCAAAAAAATGTAGGCAATGATGAAATTAACATCATCATAATTGGGGATCGTACATACCAACTCATTAGTTAGAGACTTGTTTCCCAACCTTTTGTGCTTTTAACTAGAGAGTCTTCAGATATGTAGTTAAAGAAATATCGATAATTTTTAACCACATTTTACAAATGAATATTATACTTATAGTTTTGATTTACATTATTGTTTATAATTTACATAGAATTTTGCATATTTTAATACATGTTTTATTCTTCAAACGGAAAATGGCCCAGGACATTATTCTTCTAGGACGTATGTTTGGATTAGAAGAATAGTCCTTGTAGCCCATGGCGTGGCTTCCAACATCTGTTGAAATAGTTATTCTTCTAGGAAATTTGTCTGGATTCAAGAATGGTTCTTGTATCACTCTGTGGAGTGAGTGACTTATTCATCATCATGCTTGATTACTCAGATGGAGTATGGCTTCGAGAGATGATGAAGTTGATGCTATCAGATGATACTAATAGTGATGATGGTGCTCCTGATATAATCATGAGATAACCTGTGTGGCTATGATGATGCTACCAGTTGAATGGTATGTTTGGGATCAATACCATTTCTTTCAATACCTCCCTAGCTAGGAGGAAGTTTTGATATTATGGTAGCTACGAGAGGTATTAACCTCCATGTGTAACCCTGAAAATAATAGAATATTCCACGAAGCAAGAAGAAACCCTAAATAATTGGACATAACCCTAGAAGACAAGTCAGCTAAAGGAAATATTTAATATTGAGTTTTTAGTCTCCAGAATGAGAAGTCGATCTAGACAACTAAGAAGAAGTAGTATAAATACAAGACACTAGAGCTCATTTGAACTACACAGCTCGCAACTGTAGAAATCTAGTGCGCATTGCAAAAATTTAGTAAGTGCGCAAGTTTGGACAATAGTTGCAGTTGTAGCTACTGCAATTAGTATTTTTGGTTTTAGGATTGGACATTCTCTTGGTTATGGTTTGGACTTCCTTCTTGGTACGCTAGCTCTGAAGAG
This sequence comes from Picea engelmannii, assembly GCA_009831015.1. Lineage (NCBI taxonomy): Eukaryota > Viridiplantae > Streptophyta > Pinopsida > Pinales > Pinaceae > Picea > Picea engelmannii. The sequence goes on from ML818841.1 coordinate 16,682, forward strand.
TGGTACGCTACCCTGATTGGATTTTGGACCTAGGGTTTGCTTATAGAATTATTCTCTTTGTCAAGGTTAAGGTGCTCGGGGGTGGCTTCGTCCTATGGTTGGGTGACAATACTGCTATATTTTCTATGGTTAAACAAGCACACCTATTATTTATAATATCTCTCCCACCATATCCCCCTTCATTTCTGATCCAAAAATGAAAGGTATTAATAATAAAATGGCATTTACTTAATGCTCATGAATGATTAAAGAGTTCATCCATTATAAACCATGCTGCAAATAAGAGAAGTTAACAACAATAAGAAATATAAATAGACACAAAGAACTTGTTAACGGAGTTCACCAATGTGTGGATATGTCTCTGGGCTTGCTTGCATGTGGAGGATCACTTTATTGATGTTTAATCCTCAAGTTCTCTTTACAGTGGCTCCTTTTTGTTACAAATATGATTATGATTTGATGTACAATATCTCCTTAAGAAGATGCACACATGTCTCAACTATCTCCTCTCAAAACATGACTCAATGCCCCTCAAAACATGGGAAATGGGCCATTAGCTCAAGCTACTCTTCACGTTCCTTGCATACAAAAGTACCCTCACAAGCTCAAAATTCTTGGTTTATATAGTTTTTAGGCTCAATTATGGAAGCTCAACTTCCCACAAAGATATGGCCTCTTTTTGGGATCAAATTCCCCTCCAAATGGCCAAGAAATCTCCAACAATGCCCAATCTGGGCCAAAACTATAGAAAAATATCCACTCTGTTACAAAAAATAAAAACAGGCCTCCAAAACATGGGCACACACCCCTTTTCCAGGTCACATGTCTCCATGTGGCCAAGCA
>ML818841.1:17624-36431 GCA_009831015.1 Picea engelmannii
GGTTGTTATTTGAAACTAAACTTGGAATATATATGTGTTGTATATTTGCAGGCCAAATCTGCTATAGTTGTTGAAGTATTTAAATTTGTCTTTTTTCGCCCCTTGTTCTGACCGAGTATTGGGATATTGAATTTTACATGGTTGGGCATTTTCAAATGTCTTGGCATGAGGGATTATGAGCTTTATATCTGGAGTCCAAATCTATTATGGTTGTTTCAAATTGCTACAATTTGCATTCTATGAATTTGCTCTTCTGCTCAATGTATATATATAGAACACTTGCATGCTACATGTGAATTTGTTGTGCTAGCCAAAGGATACAAAGAAATACCTGCAATGACTTCAAGTTGTATTATTGATGATATAATTGTCTGATAAATGTCAACAAATTGTCAGAGGTTTCAATGAAGGCTCTGGAATTTCTGTTGCTCAGCTATCTCATTGGTATATAGGATCTTGTATTGGATGGCACTTGTTTCGACATACCCAAGAAAGTACAATATTATTTTGATCCTATCTAAAAACAAGGACTTACTCTCTAGTATATTTTTGCAGTCTTATTACGCATGATTGCACTTGAGCTTTTGGACTTTAGATCAACAATTGCGAGTTCATGTGATAACACACCCGAGACATATCCTAGTGATCCTAAACCTCATTAGACAAGACCCCCTTTACCATTGGAAGATAGTACTCCTACTTAACCAACCTTGCCTAAGACTGATGATAGATATTTAAATATTGATATGGCTAATATCTTAGCAAAGGTTAATGTACCTGTCCCTCTTAGTATTGATATTGCATTTTTTTTTAAAATATCTACAACATAGTCGCTATTGAGACATATTGGAGTGTCGCTCCCATAGAAACCACGTCGGAGATGATACCTCTTAACATCTCTCTTCCCACGTTCTTAACGTCTCTCTTTCCACATCCAAGATTGTCGCTCCCATAGCAACCACGTCGGAGCTAGTAACTCCTGGCCGTCGCTGTTGCCACATGATGGACGTCATTCTTGCGACGTCCAAGAGTGTCTCTCCCATAGCAACCACGTCGGAGCTAATACCTCGTCCCGTCGGTCTTCCCACCTTCAGAACGTCTCTCTTGCCACCTTTGAAACGTCTCTTTTGCCACCTTTGAAACGTCTCTCTTTCCACGTCGGAAACGTCTCACTTGCCACGTTTTAAATGTCGGTCTTGCCACCTTTGAAGCGTCTCTCTTGCCACGTCTGAAACGTCTCACTTGCCATGTTTGCAACGTCTCACTTGCCATGTTTTCAACGTCTCAATTTCCACGTTTGAAACGTCGGTCTTGCCACGTTTGCAATGTCTCATTTGCCACGTTTGCAACGTCTCAATTGCCACATTTGAAACATCGGTCTTGCCACATTTGCAACGTCTCTCTTGCCATGTTTGAAACGTCGGTATTGCCACGTTTGCAACGTCTCTATTGCCACGTTTGAAACGTCGCAATACAGACGAAAACGTGGTCGTCGAAAAAACGACGTCATGTGAAATGACATTTGACGGGGTCCGAGGTTTGTTGGTCTTCCGACAATAGAAAGTGGCAATTGTGTCGAATGCGCCATCAGAATTTGACCCAAATGTAGTAGTGTGATTACAATGGAACCAGGGTCTGATCGGATGGGATAAGCCACCTGCCGGTCAACCTTCTCTATGGTCACTACTCTGGGTCATGTGGCATCTGTTGGGTACTGGTTTGTAGCCCCCATGCCATACTTTAACGTGTGGTGTATATCATCGAACTGTAGGGTGTATGGGTAACAACAAGACCACGGGCTTGGGATAGACCCCAACCCTTTCTGCCTCTGCCTATACCTTCCGATCACCTTAAATAATAAAAGGCACCTTTAGTGGTTAAGTTCCATCATAGGCGGGTTGGTAGCTCGACCTGTCCAAAACACTTCACGGGGTGGACTCCGGTGGAGTCTACAACTTGTTTACAACAACAAATCAATGACGGAGTGCCATGTGGCAGCCCATGACTAGGCCACGTGGCACCATTTAATTCACCCATGATGGTAACACTTGTCAATCAACCATTCGACCACATCTGATACCTACCCAGTCAACATGCCAATGCTCTACCACATCATTGTACATTCAACTACCATGTGTCACCTTCTAACGATGCCACGTCAGCATGATGACATCATGATGATGTCAGCGTTGATCCTTTTCCTATTGACTGTTGACTTTTTTTTTCCTATTTGGGAATCTGATTAGAGCGCAATAAATTTTATTTTTGGAGCATTTTTTGGACCTGAGGATCCTCCTAGATCAATCCTCCCAACTTGGAATCTTTTGGACCACCAAAAGTCTGGTATCAGTTGGTAAATAAGTGAGGATATTGCCGCATTACTTTTTCGGTCTCCATCCACTTGGCCTAACTTGTATTTGTGCCCTTCAATCCCACTCGAAGATATTCCACATCGCCCCTACGAGAAGTACAAACTCTTTTGTCCAAAATGGTGTCTTCCTCCAACTCATTCATATACTCAGGAGCAAAATATTCTATGGAAGGAATCTGAACATTCTCTCCTTGATCCTCGATCATAGGAGGCACATACAATCTCAATTTTTCCAGATTTACAACCAAATAAATTTTCATATATGGAGGCAATTCTAACTGGAAATCATTAGAACCAATCTTGTCTAAAACTTTGAAAGGACCATAACGAATTGGTTTTAAATTTTTACCTTCTTCTTGAAATCTTTCCTTGCTAATGTATAACCAGAATTGATCTCCCACTTCGAACTGATGATCAAATCTATGCATGTCATGTTTCTCCTTGTATTTAGCTTGGAGTTTCTCCAACTGTTCATGTACTGCCTGATGAACCAACTGGATCCGTTCTGTTAACGCCCTGTAAATTTCCTAGAGGTTGTCAAGAAAGAAGAAATCAATGGGGGGTAACTTTATCCAACCACTTCGAAGCTGAGATCTAGCTGTACCAACTTCAGAGAGGGATCTCTCTGTATGATTTAGATATGTTTAGAATTTAAAATATTAGGCTATGTAAATAGAATGTGTTGGTTTTGTTTGTTGTAGTTTTCGTTGGGTTGGTTGAGAGAAATTTACACATCCATTGGGCTATGGGGTCTGTATCACGAAAAATAAAATCTAAACTAGAAAACAAAGAAACCTTTCACAAGGTGAGATAATGTAATCACTAGATTCTTTTAGTAGCATAAATGAGGAATAGCAGAAAAGGTGAGAATGTCAGTTACAATAAAGAAGCAATTAAGAATTTCTTTATCTTAAAATCAGAAGATGAAACACTAAAATCTTTCAAAGTGAGAAACAAGGTATGGAAAGATAAATACTGCAACATTCATTACTTTCAAAGATTAGATTTAGAAAACAGTGTGATAACTAAGTGAGAATAACATTAAACTTAGAAAGAAAAACATCACCAGTGAATACATGCAAGAATATTGTAAAAATGCCTCTTTGTATTAATGGAAGATCTCTTGAAAATTATTACAGTCTGATAGCTCGCAGGGCATAAAGATCAACCCTCAATACTTCAAAAAATGAAGTATTTATAACCCAAAATTACAAACGATCCTGTCATTAAAGATCAGGACGTGGTAAATCTATTTTTAGCCTAACTAACTTAACAAATTACAGAAATCTAGGAACTGTTTGATGATGTGTCGCAACTACATGCTATTTTCTAGGCGAGCCATTGGTGAGGCCTCTGCATGACCTCATCTAACTAGATAGCTGACTGGGCTGGGACAACTCATCTACTACTCGATAAGGTCACAAAGCTCTTCCCATCGAAGATGACTGGGAACGCTGACTTTGAGTAGTCTTCGGTAGACTTCATCCATTTCTGTGTACTTGGCGAAAGTAGGCTTGGTGATGAAGATGTACCGGATCTCATGTTGAATGTTGATGTCCAACTGAAGTGCATCTAGGAATGCCTTGCCAGTGATGCTGCCCTGAATTCCTGAAAACTTTGAACTATCCTTAGCCACATCGGCTAGTCTCTTTTTGTAGTCTGGGAGTGTCATCAGTTTTTCGTTTATCACCTTCAGACTAGGAAGACCTTTCTTCTGTAGAGCCTCAATCTTGCTGAAAAACCTTTGTACCCCTTGGTCCATGGCTTGAACCTTTTCTTCTAGTTGTAGCATCAATCCTCTCTTGTTCAAGACTCTCTTGACCTCAAGGATGGTCTCTGTTCTATCCTCAATTCTCAGCTCTTCCAATTCCTCTCTGGTTTTAGAATTTAGGAACTTGATGATTTCATTAGCTTGTGTGGGCAACTCTCCCAATTCTGATCTAATCTTCTCAATGGCCTGTTTTCTTCTATGCACCAATTCATTTTGCTCAAACATAATCTGTATCATTAGCCATATCTCGTTCATAGACTTGGTGATGTCTGTCCAGACACTTTCTTTAACTTCGACCAACATTTTACTTGCCACTGTTTGCTTCCAGAGCTGTTGTAACTCTTGTTTGAGCTGGTCTGACACCTATTTTTCCTTGGAGAAGCTGGTTTGATAAGAAGATTTGAGTTCCTGAAGGTTCTCAATCTCCTTTTTGAGCCTGCTAATCTTTGTCTCCTGCAGGTTCATCTCTTCCATAGATTTGGCCAATTCAACCGTCTTTTCCTGAGACGTCAGTGGATTCGTCGATGGGACTTCTGCTAGTGATGTTGTGCTCACTCTTGAGAGTGGAACTGCACTCAATGGAATGACTTCCATGGGTTTCAACTGTTCTTTCTCTTTCATTAGCTTCTCCATCTCAGCTTTCATTTCTTTCAGTTGTGCATTTTGCTCCATGATTAACTTAAGCATCTCATCTTTTTCTCCTTCTGTCTTTGCTATTTCCTTTGCCTGCGAGTCTACTGTTGGTGGAATCTTCAGTTGTTTTCTCAAATACGTTATGTATGCATTTTTCTTATTGATCATCTCCTAGACTGCTTTCACATTCGAGGGGTTGTACCCCATCTTGAGGACCAGTTCCTCCAATGTCTTGATCCTATTGTCTTTGGAAAAGGATGATATCTTCTCCAACTTCAACTGTGTCTGGACGTTGTTTAGAGACACTTGTAACCTGGAGGCAGTAGTGGAAGCATGTGCCAACGTGGAGAAAACCATTTCTCCAGTTTGCATGTGAAGATGCATTTGATCGACAGGATGCATGTCTTTGGTCCGGAATTCAAAAGTGGCCCTTTTGTAATCAATGATTACCTTTGGGTCTGGTACCTGGGCTTGGAGGAATTCCATGTGCATTCTACCCTTCTCCGTGTTGAATACTGATAGAAACCTGTGTTGTGCAGTCGACATCTGCTTCCAGAATTGGGTGTATGTGCTGTTGGTCAGAGTTTGATTCTTTTTCTTGATCAAGTCATATTTCTCAAAAATGCTCAGCTTTGGTCCTGTCTTGCCTTGCTGGTTGATTGGTGGAGTATCTGTAGTCTTCTTTGGCAACACAATGGTTATAATCTTCTTGCTACTTGTGTTGAGGAGTGACCGATCGACCTCTGTCACTGTAGTGGATGGAATTTCCTTTTCTCCAGCCGGGTCAAGAGCTGGACTGGTTTTTGGTCTCTTGGTATGCAGTCAGAATTCTTCTAATGACACTTCAGTGATAGGAAGTAATAGATCCTGCCTAGACCTTTTCTCCTTCGGAGCCTGTGGTGTGGTTGTTTGTGATACAATGACCGAGGGGTCCTGTTGTTCTGTTTCATCAAAAGTGTCTAGTTCCCATCTTGCCTGGTTTGCAAATTTCCCTACCTCAGGCCTCGATTCATGGACATACGAGATATTCGTGTTTTTTATCCTCATCTCTGAAATGATCACACATAGATCATAGTGCCATGTCAAACTCATGAAGAATTTCATTTCCTTCAGCAGCTTGTCTGCTTCCTCCTCGGTGCCTCGATTGTTGTAGATGAAAGACCCAATCTGCCCTTTGATTCTGATTTGTTTCTTTTTCTTTAAAGACACAAAGTGAATGTCATCCGAGTTTATCATCTGCCTTATGTATTCCAGAGAAAAAATTATGACAAGTAAGTATTTGGGCAGTTTATATGGGGCCAACTCGCACCCATAGACTCTAATCTTAGTGTGATCTTGGTATAGGTACCAATCACCAGTCTTTGTATGATTCGAGAGATGTAGGATCCTCTAAACTTTGTCGTTAATCCTGGGTTCAGGTCTGCCGCTAAGCATACTCACCACTGGGTGGTAGAACTAATCGATGAACTGCTTGAAACTGAATTCTGTGGAGTTATGTCTTAGCAAGGAAGTCCATGTGGTTACTGCCTGGGGTTTTCCATCTCCGTCCATCTTCTGCATGGAAAAAGAAAATTTGTCTGCTTGGAAGAAAACAAACAGGTATGCCAGTATTGAAGAATACTGAAACATGCCTTCTGTGGAAAAATTGACAAATTGCTCGTGAATATTGTTTGCTAGGAACGTGCTGAAGTCGAATTGTGTAGTAGGCTTCTCATCGGTGGAGAAAATAGAAAAAAATCCTAGAATGGGTTCATCTACCCACTGATCTGAATAATAACCCAACAAGGTGCATAGGGACGTGATAACCTGGTTTCCTTTGGTTGAGAACATGGAGGAAGGATAAGGGGGATTTGTAGCGGGGAGCAAAGCGGATTGTGGAAGAAAAAGCTCAAATATTTGAGCTCTTTGAGGAAAAGTCATGTTCTGGTATAACTTTGTAAGGATTTCAAGGTTAAAAGGTGATGTGGAGTCAGCTCAGGATATTTGCATCATTTGGTCGATGGTTTCTGGCGTGATGAGGAAAAGAACTTCCCCGGAGGAGGATACAATGGCTCTTTGCTCGAGAATATAGTGGGCTTGGCACTTGAGGGTGAATTCTGGGAAATGGTGAATCTAGGGGAAGAGGTACAAGGGTATGTTGGACTCCCAGAGTCCAATTTCATCACTCTAGTCCAGGAAGACTTCTTTAAGCCATGAATAAAGGTTTGCGAAGTCGAAATCACACTTAGTATCTGCGACTAAGTAATCTTTGTCGGCCAGTGGAATCCTGTCGAGGTCGATAGGAGGCGGGAGAAACAAATTCTCCTCTCCTTCTATTCATTTTGATTTTGGCACCATTACTGTAACAATACCTGCAAATAAAACAATGTTAGCAGGGACGACTGTGGATGGGGGCGACTGATTGTAACAGAGAAGAAAACGGGGTAAATTCTCTGGTGCGATGAGTGGGTAAATGGTGAAGGAATGAAGAGTGAGGGTAATTTTGAGTAAATGGGTATCCGTTGGACGCGAGGGATAGGTCAACTGGTTAATGGATAAGTTATCCAGTAATAAATGGCCAACAGGTCATTTAGAATGTGAGATGGTAGGTGACTATGAATGAGGGATACAGATGGGTGATGTGGCGGTTATCGATTGGGGGAAAAAATCATAGTGAGGGGACTTGCCACGAGTGAATGAGGGAGAAGGACTGACGAAGTTATGGGATGTGACTCATTTGGAAAGGTGGATGATGACATCATGAGGTGACGAGGTATGTCAGACAGTAGGAGGCGGTGGGACTCGAGACCAGTAGATTCATTCCATGTATAGATAGCCCCCCCCCCCACAGTTAAAGGTAGATCAGTGGGGGGGGTCCGAAAAGCACCTTGAGTCGTTGATCTGTGTGCTTTCCTTTCGACCGTAGATCTGGGTGCACTCTTTAAAACACATTCTGGACCCCCCCCTCCATTAAAGGCAGAACAGACGGGGGGGTCTGGAATCCAACACAGACCGTAGATCTAAGCACCGAAACTTGGGCCGTCCAGATGCGTGCATGCATTATCAGTGATTCTGGAGCCCCCCCACCATTAAAAGAATAACGGTTGGGGGGGGGGTCCAGAAAGAGTTATCCACCATAGATCTAGGCGCGATCATCTGGGTTGTTGATACATGAGCGGTGCATAAATGTGGTTGCGAAATTTTATGCGCCGTGAAAAACTTAGGATAAGAGAATATCATGGGTTTTTCTCAAGATTTTACATCTTTACATCACCAAGGGGTTAGGCAAACAACTTTTCGAGCAATCCAAAACATGGTGCAACATTGATCATCGAGCTAGTTTTATTGAAGTAAAGAAAACTAGCCTATGTTCTAACCTAACTTCCTATGACAATTAGCCCATATTAAATTGTTGGGCTAAGAACTTACTCTACCCTAGGGCTATCTAACCAAGATTAGACAGTCTGGCCAGATTTATTCACTAACTAACCTAGATCACTTGGCTAAGATTAAACAGTTTAGCCAAGCTTATTCACTATTCCTATCAACATCAATTTAAAATAACTTGGCCATGCTTGAAAGGTATGGACCAAGTTACTGTTATTGCATGGGGCTCTTATTGAAATTCTTTTATGCCCTCTTTTATTTTTCTTTTTCTTTCTTTTCTTTTTTCTTTTTCTTTCTTTTCTTTTTTCTTTTTCTTTCTTTTCTCAAATTATTTGCAGAATGAAAAATCATTTGACAAACAAAAAAAACACTATAGAGATAACATTCCAGTCACCAGTTGATCCTATAAATTATAGGGTTATAATAGTGGCTCCACCTGGGGATGGTACTCTCCTTGTGAAGTGCCAAGAATCCTGATTCCTGATGTTCTGAAACTTCCTCCCTAGTCACCTTCATTGCTTGATTGGTTTTATTTTTGAAAACTAGAAAACAATGGTCAGCGACTTAGGGCCTTCTCTTCAGGCTTCAATCAACTGACCAAAGTTATTCACTCAAAAACTCGCAAGAAAAATAAAAAATGGTTTGTACAATGGAAAGTGTGACTTCAGGTCTCTACTGAGGCGGTGAATAATGCTTCAACATTTTGCCATTTACAGGTCCACCTGGCAGATCTATCCCATCATTGTTGTTTAGCAAGAAAGCGTTGTTTCCTCGGAATGCTTGAATCATGTATGGTCCCTTCCACATAATATCAAATTTTCCATGCTTTCCCTTGTCTTCATTTCTGGAATCCCATCTCAGCACCAAATCTCCTAGCTAAAAATCATCTTCTTTAGTTCTTTTGTCAAAAATCTTCTTAATGCTTTCTTGGACTACCTGAGTCTTGTTGTATACTTCTTCCCTGGACTGCTGCAAATGGATCATCTGGTTGATCCTTCTTTGGGAGTCGTTTGGCTTGGCTTGTATGTCTTGTAGAAATTTCATGATAGGGACTCCTAAGGAAGTGGGAAAGACTGCTTCTGTGCCATAGACCAGCTGATATGGTGACATACCGATTGACCTTTTGGTGGTCAGTCTGTCGGCCCATAGTGCGAAAATCAACTTGTTATGCCACGACTTCTTGTTTTCCTGCAAATTTTTCTTGATAATGTTTACCAGGGTTTTATTTGATGATTCTACCAGCCCATTTCCATGAGGGTAGTAAGCAGTGGAGTGTCCCAGGCCAATATGATACTAGTTGCAGAATTCTATGAGTCTCTTAGATTGAAAAGTAGCTTCATTGTCAGTTATAATTTTTCTAGGACATCCAAAACAAGACAAGATATTGTTTTCAAGAAATTTAATAATGACAGAATCAGTGGCTTGCCTGCTTGGTACTGCTTCGATCCATTTTGTAAAATAATCTGTGGCCATAAGAATCCACCTGTGCTGGCTTGAAGAAGGAGGATGTATTTCTCCGATGAAGTCCAATCCCCATTGCTGGAAAGGGGCCTCAACGGAGATTGGTTTCAGGGGTAGAGGAAGAAGTTTCCTTTTGCCTTCAAATAGATGACATTGATGACATGAAGTCACTTTATGATGCACATCGACGAATAGAGTTGGCCAATAAAATCCATCTCTAAGGATTTTGTTGGCTGTGGACTTCCAGTTCAGATGACCACCACAGTCTCCTGCATGAAACTCCTGCATTACTTTGTCAGCTTCATCCTTCAATAGAAAATTTAAAAAAATACCTCCAGGATCTTTCCAATACAGATTGCCTTCTAGAATACAAAATTTTAATGCTTTCAATTTCAAAAACCTAGCTTTAGTTTTGGTCAGACCAGGGGGAGATTGTAAATTATGAAAAACAAATATCAGGTCTGTGTACAATGGAGAGTTGAGAAATACCTCTCTCATGCTTGGATTCGCCTGCTCACCATGTTCATCTGCTGCAACTAATAAATTAATGTCAAGAGCATGGAAATTTGATTCAGCCATTAACTTTGCTAGACCTTGTCCTTTAATCAGTTTAGTAGGCTTAATCTCTATGTCATACTCTAGAATGATAGCAATCCATTTTCCTCTTTGGCCGTCTGGATTGTCCTGGGTTAAAATGTCTTTTACTACCACATTAAGAACATATGCAATGGTGTGGGAATGGAGAATGTACACTCTAAAATCTTTTATGGCTTTCACCAAGGAAAAAGCTTGTTTCTCCATTATTTTATAATTCAAAGCAACATCTCTTAAAGCTTTACTGAAAAAGGCTATGGGTTGTTCATACCCTTTGCTTTTTTTCTGTAGTAATACTGCTGCAATGGTATGTTCAGAGGCGAAAGAAAAAAGATAAAAATCTTTGGTGAAGTCAGGACTGATCAGGACTGGAGCCTGCGTGAGTTTGCGTTTGAATTGTTCAAAAGACTGCCTGGACTCAGTGTCCCATTTTATTTTTGTGTCCTTTTTTAACATGTTTGTGATGTTTCTGAGAAACTCAGCCAAGTTGGGTATGAATCTTCACAAAAAGTTTATTTTTCCGATAAAAGACTGTAACTCTTTGATGTTTCTTGGGTGTTCTAATTTCTGAATGGCCTCGATTCTGCTGGGGTCTATTTTAATTCCGTCCTTATAGATTATGTGCCCTAGCAGTTTACATTCCTCTAATCCGAAAAGGCTCTTCTTAGGATTTAAAGAAATCCCAAATTTCTTGCATTTCTCAAAAACTCATCTGAGATGTCGTAAGTGCTCGTCGTCAGATTGGGAAAACATAGTTACGTCGTCCCGATAGATGACAATAAATTTGCAGAGTTCTTCCACAAAAGAGATGTCCATCACCCTCTGGAAAGTGGCCCCGACGTTCATCAACCCGAAAGGCATTTTCACATACATGAAAGTACCCCATGGTGTTGTGAAAGCGGTTTTGTCTTGGTCATCTGGGTGAACGAGGACCTGATTATAACCCGAGAACCCATCCAGTAAAGAGATTCGACTGGATCCGACTACCCTTTGTAATATGTGGTCCATTTTTGGCAGTGGGTAATTGTCCTTCAGAGAGACCTTATTCAGATTTCAGAAATCAATGCAAAGCCTGATTTCTCCGGATTTCTTTCATGTTGGGACCAAATTTGAAACCCATTTGGAAAACTGTAACGGGACTATGATTTTAGCATCATACATTTTTTTGATTTCTTTTTCTATCAGGGGAAGTAGCTTGGGATTTATTCTCCTAAGTTTTTGTCTGATAAGGTTTTTGATCTTCTTTTATTGAAATCCTATGTTGTATGATGCTACTGTCATAAGCTTTAAAGTCCTCGTAACCCCAGGCAAATATGTCTAAATATTCCTTGAAAATCTCAATGTATTTGAGTTTCTGCTTAGGGGGTAATGATTTGGAAAGTTTCACCATCCTGGGTTTCTCTTCTGTCCCTATATTACAATCTTCTACTTCTTGACCATTGGCTTCAATTTTTGGTTTTTTAGCTACATCATTAAAATCAAATAAGTCCTCTAAAGGAACTAAACCCCTAGGTAAAACATTACTTCTCAAATGAAAAACATCAGCTTCCATCTCATCATCACCTAAATCTCCTGAATCTATCTTATTTACACTATCATTTCCAAAATCAGATCTTTTCACATTTTCATCTTCATTTTCTAAGTCTATGTTTGTACACTCGAAATAATTTTTACATTGCAGAAAATCTTCAATTTGATCATCATTACCAAATATCTGCCAGTATTTGATGTTGTCTGGAACAGTTGGTCTGCACATCACCTCCACCATGTATGGGCGAGTGGAATGAAAAGGTATCTTGCATGCAGCCGCTGACATAGCTAACTCGTTTGCCAAAATATTCTGTCCCCTAGGCATCACCTGTAAATCAACTTCAGTGAAACATTTAAGGGCGTCCAGAACAACATTCCTATAAGCTCTAAGACGGGGATGTTTTTCTACATACTCACCTTTAATTTTATTGATTATTAATTCAGAATCACCTCTTACCATAATTTGTTTGGCACCAACCTTCTTTAGAAGTTTTAGACCAAGCATCAAGGTTTCATACTCGACAATATTGTTAGTGCATTGAAAATTTAATTTGTAAGAATGGTTTTCCACATACCTGGATTTGTGATTGTGCAACCAAACCCCTACTCCAGCTCCTTCTTTTCTTATAGCTCCATCAAATTCCATGCTCCAGAAATCCGCTGGCAATTCTTCAGTTATCACATTTTTCTTTCTTTCCGCCTCAACGATTTCTTGGCCTTCGTCCAGACCAGATGTATCTTCTTCCAGCTGAATGATTTGTTCTCCCATATCACCATCGTTGTATAGGATGAAGGATTCCAGGTCAGAATGTGCAGAGTACAGAGGATAGTTATGTGGTTTTTCTTGGCTGCTAACCATGTACTTCATCAGTGTTTCTCTGTATAGTCTTCTTTATTGACCAAAAATTGGGACAGTGGCATATGACATATCCAACTGCAAAGTACCTTTCAACTTGCCCCCCCAAGATTGGGACAATAACATATCATATTTTAGGGGAATGTCTGCAACCACGACATCCATGACCATTCTTTTTGTGGGAATCTGAACCAATGTGATACATAGATCCTTGATCAAATCGATACATCTAACTTTACTGGAGTCAAAAGAGTGTAAGTACTTGTAAGGTCTGGTAACTTCAAGTCCCAGTTTTTCCATCACTGCTTTAGGCATCAGATTATGGGAAGCACCCGAATCTAACATTGCATTATGCAAAATCAGGTCATGTATATTAAGGCTGATGTAAAAAGGAGCGACAACACCATTGTCGGTCTGACCATCCACTTCAGGTCCGAACAGGAGTTCAGGTTGATCATCTGTAAGGTTCACAGTATCTGAATGATTCGCTGATCCAACAGTTAAGGCCTTCGTACCTATACCAGGGTCAATGGTCAACGCTTTAATCACCTATGAACGGTAAGCATCTTTTCTCAACAACTCGAAAAGGGGAATGGGAATTTTTACTTTGGATAATTTCCCTTCGAGGCTGAAAGGTGTAGGTGCTCTTCTTTGGCTCAGCAATTCTTATTTGTCCACCACAATCTTTTGGCCAGAAGTATTTGGTGGGTTAATTGATGAAACCTCAGACTGCGATGATATTTTCAAAATGGTAAGGTTTCTTTTTGCTGGAACTTCAGCATTACCCTTCTCAGGGCTCTTCTCGGCAGAAGGCTCAAGGGATTTTTGGGTTTCGACTGTCTTCTTTATTTCAGTCAAATTTTTTGGAGAACTTCGTCTGTATTTTTACTTCACAGATTATACTGCCGATGTACCTCCAAAATAAAATTTTCAAATGCCTGCTGTTTGGCGTCTTCAGCTTCTTCACTTACCTTTGTTTGATTGAGAAGAATAAGTTCTTGCTCTTCCTGGGTAAGGAAAATAGCTTCATTATCGTGAATTCCCATGAGGTTTATGTGAGTATCCTCCAGTTCTTCAATTACTTCCTCTCCTTCATCGACATAATTTTCTTGTAGGGGAGGTCTGATCTGTTGATCAGGACCTCTCTGTTGCGTTTGATCCCTAGGATCTCTCTGCCTGATTTGAGGAGGATTTCTTCTGAAGTTAGGATTTCAAATTTGAGGAGCTGGTGGGTTTTCTCTAGGAGGGTTTCTTTTGGATACAATAAGTCTCTCCATCATTCTTTCCATTACTCTGGCCAAGGAATCCAATTTGGAATCAAAAGTTGATGTGGAAGGTTCCTCTTTGATTGTGACTCTCCTCTCTGTCCTCTGTCGTGACCTTTTTTCCAACAGGTTGGCCTCCACACTTATCGCACTTTTCTGCATGTCCTCCAAGGTGGTGGAGTTTCTTTCCCTTAATTGACATGACATATCAACATTAAAACCATCAGGGAATTTTATCAATGCTAAACCTTGTGGAGGTTTAATATCGGTTGGAATTGCATTGTACAGGTTATTGAAACGGGTGCAGTAATCTTGTACTGTCTCACCTTGATTTCTTCTGATGTTTTCGTATTCTGACAAGATTTGGAGAGGGTTTTTCTTTACCTCCCATCTATCTAGAAAACTCCTTTGGAACACGGTAAGGTCAAGGACTGAGGCAACACGTAAACCTTTATACCATTTCTTAACGTCACCCATCAAACTTTGGGCAAAAAATCTCATTTGAATGTCAGCCTCATCTACTTTCTGTAGGTCAAAATAGTCATTCATTTTAGCAACGTGTTGCTAGGCGCTCAAGGGTCCTATTCCATCGAATTGTGGAAGTCTCATTTGATAGTCTTGGGGCATAGCATGAAAGGGTGTAGCCAACACCAAGGGAGCATATCTGGCTGCCATGATAGGCGAAGAGGGCGGGACAATAACCTGGATGATAGATGAAGTGGTGAAAGAAGACGAGGATGAGGAGGGACTAGCTAGCACAGAGTGAGTGGTTTGGGGTTTAGCAGTAGGAGATAGAACTTCAAGAGTCCGGGGTTGCGACACGGTTGGGTCTAGGATGGTTTCAGCCACAAAGCTGTCAAATTTTGTTTTGAACAGGCTTTGTTCGAAAAAGATGTCAAAGTCAAGATCCTGAAGGGCAACAAGCTCCTCTGGAAGAGAAGGGGACTTCTGAAGGGGATTATGTCTTACTGAACCTTCAACAATGGTCTTTTTCCTGAGCAATTGTTCTGGATTATCTATTACTATCGCAGGTTCTGGGTCCGAGTGAGATCGAGTATAAGCTCTTTTGGGAGCCAGATTTCTTTTTGATTTATATATATACTTTTTAGTTTTACGAGTCTGAAAATAATATGTGCAAGTTTTCAACAACCTATAAACATTACTTCTTTCTCAGATTTGCAATATTTCAGAAGCAAACTTTTCTTCTAGGGAAAAGAAAATGTGAGGTTAAAAATTTGTTCAATTCGGTCCCCAGTACGATCGCCACTATGTTAACGCCTTGTAAATTTCCTACAGGTTGTCAGGAAAGAAGAAATCAACGGGGGGTAACTTTATCCAACCACTTCGAAGCTGGGATCTAGCCCTACCAACTTCAGAGAGGGATCTCTCTGTATGATTTAGATATGTTTCGAATTTAAAATATTAGGCTAGGTAAATAGAATGTGTTGGTTTTGTTTGTTGTAGTTTTCGTTGGGTTGGCTGAGAGAAATTTACACATCCATTGGGCTATGGGGTCTGTATCACGAAAAATAAAATCTAAACCAGAAAACAAAGAAACCTTTCACAGGGCGAGATAATGTAATCGTTGGATTCTTTTAGTAGCATAAATGAGGAATAGCATAAAAGGTGAGAATGACAGTTACAATAAAGAAGCAATTAAGAATTTCTTTATCATAAAATCAAAAGATGAAACACTAAAATCTTTCAAAGTGAGAAACAAGGTATGCAAAGATAAATCCTACAAAATTCATTACTTTCAAAGATTAGATTTAGCAAACAATGTGATAACTAAGTGAGAATAACATTAAACTTAGAAAGAAAAACATCACTAGTGAATACACGGAAGAATCCTGTAAAAATGCCTCTTTGTATTAATGGAAGATCTCTTGAAAAATATTACAGTCTGATAGCTTGTAGGGCATAAAGATCAACCCTCAATACTTCGAAAAATGAAGTATTTATAGCCCAAAATTACAAACGATCCTGTCATTAAAGATGAGGACATGGTAAATCTATTTTTAGCCAAACCAACTTAACAAATTACAGAAATCTAGGAACTGTTTGATGATGTGTTGCAACTACATGTTGTTTTATGGGTGAGCTGTTGGTGAGGCCTCTGGATGACCTCATCTGAATGGATAGCTGACTGGGCTGGGACAACTCATCTACTACTCGATCAGGTCACAAATCTCTTCCCATCAAAGATGACTGGGAACGCTGACTTTGAGTAGCCTTTGGTAGACTTCATCCATTTCTGTGTACTTGGAAAAAGTAGGCTTGGTGATGAAGATGTATCGGATCTCATGCTGAATGCTGATGTCCAATTGAAGTGCATCTAGGAATTCCTTGCCAGTGATGCTACCTTGAATTCCTGAAAACTTCGAACTATCCTTAGCCACATCGGCCAGTCTCTTTTTGTTGTCTGGGAGTGTCATCAATTTGTCATTTATTACCTTCAGACCAGGAAGACCTTTCTTCTGTAGAGCCTCAATATTGCTAAAAAAACTTTGTACCCCTTAGTCCATGGCATGAACCTTTTCTTCCAGTTGTAGCATCAGTCCTCTCTTTTTCAAGACTCTCTTAACCTCAAGGATGGTCTCTGTTCTATCCTCAATTCTCAGCTCTTCCAATTCGTCTTTGGTTTTAGAATTTAGGAACTTGATGATTTCATTAGCCTGTGTGGGCATCTCTCCCAATTCTGATCTGATCTTCTCGATGGCCTATTTTCTTCTCTGCACCAGTTCATTTTTCTCAAACATAATCTGTATCATTGGCCATATCTCATTCATAGACTTGGTGATGTCTGTCCAGATACTTTCTTTAACTTTGGCCAGCGTTTTACCTGCCGCTGTTTGCTTCCGGAGCTGTTGTAACTGTTGTTTGAGCTGGTATGACACCTGTTTTTCCTTGGAGAAGCTGGTTTGATAAGAATATTTGACTTCCTAAAGGTTCTCAATCTCGTTTTGAGCCTGCTAATCTCTGTCTCTTGCAGGTTCATCTCTTCCATAGATTTGGCCAATTCAACCGTCTTTTCTTGAGACATCAGTGGATTCACTGATGGGACTTCTGCTAGTGATGTTGTGCTCACTCCTAAGAGTGGAACTGCACTCAATGGAATGACTTCCATGGGTTTCAACTGTTCTTTCTCTTTCATTAGCTTCTCCATCTCAGCTTCCATTTATTTCAGTTGTGCATTTTGCTCCATGATTAACTTAAGCATCTCATCTTTTTCCCCTTCTGTCTCTGCTATTTCCTTTACCTGCGAGTCTACTGTTGGTGGCAAATTCAGTTGTTTTCTTAAAGATGCTATGTCTACATTTTTCTTCTTAATAATCTCCTCGATTGCTTTCACATTCGATGGGTCGTACTCGATCTTGAGGACCAGTTCCTCCAATGTCTTGATCTTGTTGTCTTTGGTAAAGGATGATATCTTCTCCAACTTCAACTGTGTCTGGATGTTGTTCAAAGACACTTGTAACCTAGAGGTAGTAGTGGAAGCATGTGCCAATGTGGAGAAAACCATTTCTCCAGTTTGCCTGTGCAGATCCATTTGATCAGCAGGATGCACGTCTTTGGTCTGGAATTCAAAAGTGGCCCTTTTGTAATCGGTGATTACCTTTGGGTATGGTACTTGTTCTTGGAGGAATGCCATGTGAATTATGCCCTTCTCCATGTCAAATGCCGATAGCAGCCTGTGTTGTGCAGTCGACGTCTGCTTCTAGAATTGGGCATATGTGTTGTTGGTCAGAGTTTGATTCTTTTTCTTGATCAAGTCATATTTGCTCAGAAAATTTCGGAAGAACCACAATGCTATTGATAGATTGTCGTCGACGTTTTGGATCCACAACAGGATCCATCTTCAGGACAAAAAAGCCTGAGGAAAAATAAGAGAGGAGCCTTTAATAAATAGTGAAAAGTGAACCCTAGGTTTGGGGAGGTTTTTCAAATAAAGTAACAAACCCCAACAGAGCAACAACCAAACCCCGAGCCTCACCGCCTACCTACCTTACATCCAAGGAGTCACTGATAAAATCGCAAAAATCCTAAACAAGAAAGAGATTAAGACCTCATTCAGACCACTTAACACCATCAAACAAAGAATGAGACCTGTCAAGGATAAGCTTGACCAACACAATTTCAAAGGAGTTTACAGAATAGATTGCTCTTGTGGCAAATGCTACATTGGAGAAACAGGCCGCTCTTTCAACACCAGGATTAAAGAGCATAGTGCTGACATCAAGAACGAATGAACCCGGACCTCAGCACTAGCCGAACACTCTCTCACAACTAAGCACCACATATGCCTAGAGGACACCATAATCTTAGCTAAAGAACACCATCTCCTTAAAAGATGAATTAGAGAGGCAATCGAAATCATCAAAAATCCCGATAACCTAAATAGAGACAATGGCCTAGAGATTAGCGGAAGCTGGATCCCGCTCATTCGGAAAAGATAACATCCTTAACCTTACCCTCAGGAGTCTTATACTTACACCCTCACTTTTTTCACCTTAACTTAACCTATTACCTTATGTTTTTCCCCCTTGACCTACATTAATTACATTCTAAACTTACCAACCTAATACTAATTAAAGTTAAACCTTTTGTTCCCAACTTAAATTAACCTAAAATTGAACATCCTCTAACCTAGGGTTTCACTTAGCCGACTACTAATAAAACAATAATAATATTAATGCTACCTCATCAACCTTAATCTAACCTATAATTAACTTAAAAATTAATATTTTTAGCCTATATTTAACATAGAAATTTAATATTAATAACATTAACCTAAATTTAGCCCCCCTTTTTAACCTTAGAATGCCACCTCATTAAATCAACCTTAATTTAACCTATATTTAACATTAAATTTAATATTAATATTAACACCATGTATTTATCATAAAATTTAATATTAATAACATTAACCTATTTTTAGCCTATTTTTAACCCTAGAGTG
>ML818841.1:36481-50740 GCA_009831015.1 Picea engelmannii
CACCTCATTAAATCAACCTTAATTTAACCTATATTTAACATTAAATTTAATATTAATATTAACACCATGTATTTATCATAAAATTTAATATTAATAACATTAACCTATTTTTAGCCTATTTTTAACCCTAGAGTGCTAGTAACACTTAGTTATTTTAATATTAACAATATTAACATCCTCAAACCTAGGGCTTCACGTAGCCGACCACTAATATAACATTAATAACATTAATTCTACCTAACTAAATTAACCTTAATTTAACCTTGATTAACACAAAATTAATATTAAAATTAATTTTAATAATAGGGTCAACCCTAAAATTTAGCCTATTCTTAACATAGAATTTAATTAACATCGTCGGGTTATCGTTTTAATTCATTAATTAAATACCTAATTTGAAAAACCTCCCCAAACCTAGGGTTCACTTTTCACTATTTATTAAAGGCTCCTCTCTTATTTTTCCTCAGGCTTTTTTGTCCTGAAGATGGATCCTGTTGTGGATCCAAAACGTCGATGACAAGCTATCAATAGCACTGTGGTTCTTCCGACATTTTCTGAGCAAATATCTCACCACAGAAACCTAAATGAGAAAGTCATATTTCTCAAAAGTGATCAGCTTTGGTCCTGTCTTGCCTGGCTGGTTGATTGGTGGAGTATCTGTAGTCTTATTTGGAAACACAGTGGTTATAATCTGCTTTCTTCTTGTGTTAAGGAGTGACAGATCGACCTCTGTCACTGTAGTGGATGGAATTTCCTTTTCTCCAGCCGGGTCAGGAGATGGACTGGTTTTTGGTCTCTTGGTATGCAGTCATAATTCTTCTAATTAAACTTCAATGATAGGAGGTGACAGATCTTGCCTAGACCTTTTCTCCTTCAGAGCTTGTGGTGTGGTTGTCTATGATACAGTGACCAGGGGGTCCTGTGTTTTGTTTCAACCAAAGTGTTTGGTTCCCATCCTATCTGGTTTTCAAATTTCTCTACCTCAGGCCTAGATTCGTGGACATACATGATATTCTTGTTTTTTATCCTCATCTCTAAAATGATCCCACATGGATCGTAGTGCCTTGTGAAACTCATGAAGAATTTCATTTCCTTCAGCAACCTGTCTGCTTCCTCCCCGGTGCCTCGATTGTTACAGATGAAAGACCCAACCTGCCCTTTGATTTTGAGTTGTTGCTTTTTCTTTAAAGACACAAAGTGAATTCCATCCGAGTTTATCATCTACCTTCTGTATTCCAGAGAAAAAATTCTGACAGGTAAGTATTTGGGCAGTTTATATGGGGCCAACTCGCACCCATAGACTCTAATCTCAGTGTGATCTTGGTATAGGTACCAATCACCAGTCTTTGTATGATCCGAGAGATGTAGGATCCTCTGAACTTCGTCATTAATCCTGGGTTCGGGTCTGTCGTTGAGCATACTCACCACTGGGTGGTAGAACTGATCGATGAACTGCTTGAAACTGAATTCCATGGAGTTATGTCTTATCAAGGAAGTCCATGCGGTTACTGCCTAGGGTTTTCCATCTCCGTCCATCTTCTGCATGAAAAAAGAAAATTTGTCTGCTTGGAAGAAAACGAACAGGTATGCCAGTATTGAAGAATACTGGAACATGCCTTCTATGGGAAAATTGACAAATTGCTCGTGAATATTGTTCACCAGGAACGTGCTGAAGTCGAACTATGTAGTAGGCTTCTCATCGGTGGATAAAATAGAAAAAAATCCCAGAATGGGTTCATCTACCCATTGATCTGAATAATAACCCAACAAGGCGCATAGGGACATGATAACCTCATTTCCTTTGGTTGAGAACATGGAGGAAGGATAAGGGGGATTTGTAGCAGGGAGCTAAGCGGATTGTGGAAGAAAAATCTCAAATATTTGAGCTCTTTGAGGAAAACTCATGTTCTGGTATAACTCTGTAAGGATTTCAAGGTTAAAAGGTGATGCGGAGTTGGCTTAGGATATTTGCATCATTTGGTCAATGGTTTCTGGCGTGATGAGGAAAAGAACTTCCCCGGAGGAGGATACGATGGCTCTTTTCTCGAGAATATAGTGGGCTTGGCACTTGAGGGCGAACTGTGGGAAATGGTGAATCTGGGGGAAGAGGTACAGGGGTAGGTTGGACTCCCAGAGTCCAATTTCATCACTCTGGTCCAAGAAGACTTCTTTAAGCCATGACTGAAGGTCTGCGAAGTCAAAATCACACTTAGTATCCGTGATTAAGTAATCTTTGTCGGTGAGTAGAATCCTATAGAGGTCGATAGGAGGCGGGAGAAATGGATTCTCCTCTCCTTCTGTTCATTGTGATTTTGGCGCCATTACTGTAACAATACCTGCAAATAAAACAATGTTAGCGGGGACGACTGTATATGGGGGCGACTGAATGTAACAGAGAAGAAAACGGGGTAAATTCTCTGGTGCGACGAGTGGGTAAATGGTGAAGGAATGAAGAGTGAGGGTAATTTTGAGTAAACGAGTATCCGTTGGGCAGGGGGGATATGTCAGCTGGTTAATGGATAAGTTATATAGTAATAAATGGCCAACGAATCATTTAGAATGTGAGATGGTAGGTGACAACAACCGAGGGATACAGATGGGTGATGTGGCAGTTATCGATTGGGGAAAAAATCATGGTGAGGGGACTTGCCATGAGTGAATGAGGGAGAAGGACTGACGAAGTTATGGGATATGACTCTTTTGGAAATGTGGATGATGATGTCATGAGGTGACGAGGTATGTCAGATAGTAGGAGGCGGTGGGACTCTGGACCAAAAGATTCATGCCACATATAGATAGGGGGCCCTCCAGAGTAAGGTTCCATTCCAGACCCCCCCCCATAGTTAAAGGTAGATCAGTGGGGGGGGGTCCGAAAAACACGTTGAGCCGTTGATCTGCGCACTTTCCTTTCGAACGCAGATCTGGACGTGCTCTTTAACACACATTCCGAACCCTCCCCTCCATTAGAGGCAGAATGGACCGGGGGGTCCAGAATCCAACACAGACTGTAGATCTAAGCACCAAAACTTGGGCCGTCCAGATGCGTGCTTGCATTATCAGTGATTTCGGAGCCCCCCCCCCCCACCGTTAAAAGAAGAATGGTTCAGGGGGGGGTTCCAGAAAGAGTTGTCCACCATAGATCTAGGCGCGATCATCTGGGCCATTGATACATGAGCGGTGCATAAATGTGGTTGTGAAAGCTTATGCGCCCTGGAAAACTTAGGATAAGAGCATATCATGGGTTTTTCTCAAGCTTTTACATCCTTACATCACCAAGGGGTTAGGCAAACAACTTTTTGAGCAATCCAAAACATGGTGCAACATTGATCATCGAGCTAGTTTTATTGAAGTAAAGCAAACTAGACTATGTTCTAACCTAACTTCCTATGACCATTAGCCTAGATTAAACTGTTGGGCTAAGAACTTACTCTACCCTGGGGCTATCTGACCAAGATTAGACAGTCTAGCCAGATTTATTCACTAACTAACCTAGATCACTTGGCTAAGATTAAACAGTTTAGCCAAGATTATTCACTATTCCTATCAACATCAATTTAAAAGAACTTGGCCATGCTTGAAAGGTATGGACCAAGTTACTGTTATTGCATGGGGCTCTTATTGAAATTCTTTTATGCCCTCTTTTCTTTTTCTTTTTATTTCTTTTCTTTTTTCTTTTTCTTTCTTTTCTCAAATTATTTGCAGAATGAAAAATCATTTGACAAACAAAAAAAACACTAGAGAGATAACATTCCAGTCACCAGTTAATCCTATAAATTATAGGGTGATAACATGTTCAATGAAATTTGTAGCCTTGTCCACATCATTGTGTCTATCTTCTGCAATGTCTTTCCCAAAGACAAAATCCAAAGTATATTTTGGCAAGTATCCCAAACATGTTTCAAATGGATATCTTTGAGTAGAATAATTCTTGGTTCGATTATACGCATGTTGCGCATAACACAAATGTTCATCCCAAATCATAGGATGTTTGTTGTAATATGCCCGAAGAATATGCACTACTATTGTTTTCACCAATTTTGTCTTCCCGTCCGTCTATGGATGAAATGTTGTTTTCTACTTTAGTCTGGTGTCCATAAGTTCCCACAAGTTTGACCAAAATTTCCCGATGAACCTAGAGTCTCAATCAAATACAATAGAAGTAGGCAACCCAAAATGAACCCATACATTTTCAAAGAACATTTGCGTTGTTTGTTCAGCTGTGACTTTCTTTTTACAAGGAATTAGAACACACAACTTGTTGAACCTATCCACTACTACATATAAGTAATCATGACCTTTTCTATACATAGGCAATCCCCCCACAAAATCGATAGATATACTTTCCCATGGTCTAGAAGGAATAGGAAGTGGAGTGTACAATCCTATCTTTATGTTACTTGTTTTTTTTATTGCACACATAGTACATCCTTTTACATACTTGGACACAATTTCATGCATTCGAGGTCAATATCAAAACCTTTGTAATTGAGAAATTGTTTTTTCTACACCAAAATGTCATGTTATAAGAGAAGTATGTGCCTTGTTGATTACATGGACTCTTTCACTTTATGGAATACATAATTTTCCCAAATGATACAAAAGTTTGTCTTTAATGTGATAATTCAATTCTTCTTCTTTTTTACCATGAATTAAAGTTGCATAGACTTCCTTAAAATCGTTGTCCTCAACATATTGTTCAATATAACTTTCATGAGTAATTGAATTGTTATTAAGGATTGTAGCAATTGTACTAACATGCCTTGATAACATATCAACAAATTTATTATGAATGCCCTTCTTATATCTGATGACCAAATGAAATTGCTGTAAAATTCCCATCCATCTAAAATGCCTTGATTATTGTAGATTAGTTTGTGATTGTAGATATTATAATGGTTGGTGATCAATATGTATTATTGTTTCTTTTCCCATTAAGTAATTTTTCCACTTTTTTCCACTTTGTAATAAATCATACAATTCTTTATCATAGGTTGGATAGTTAATTATTGTTGAAGTGAAGGTCTCAGAATGATAGCATACAGGATTTTTGTGCCGCATTAGCACTGCCCCCATGGAATAGTCACTTGCATCAGTTTCAATTTCAAAAGACTGTTGGAGATTTGTCAATGCCAGAACAAGAGTTGTACTAATCTTCACTTTAAAAGTATCAAAATCCTTTTGTTGGCTTCCTCCCCACTGGAATCCTTTTTTCACACTTGTCAATGCATGTAAAGGAGTTGCAATTAGAGAGAAGTTTGCAATAAACTTCCTCCAATATTGTGTTTCCCCCATGAAGGTTCTTACTTCAGTTACATTTGTGGGATTTGGCCAATTTACAATGACCTCAACTTTAGATCGATCAATCTTGAGTTCTCAACCCCCTACAACGTAACCCAAATATACAAGAGATGTTTTGCCAAATTCACATTTTGACAATTTTACATAAAATTTCTCTCTGCAATATTGGAATTATCTTCCTAACATGTTGAAAATGATCTTCCCTGGTCCTACTGAAAATAAGAATATAATCTAAGTAGACTATTACAAAATCATCAATGAATGGCTTGAATACATCGTTCATAACCTGCATAAAAGTAGCAGGTGCATTAGTAAGCCCAAATGGCATCACTAACCATTCAAATAATCCCAGTTTTGTTTTAAAAGCAGTTTTCCATACATCCTGTTCAACAAATATGATTTGATAATAGCCACTTCTTAATTCTAACTTAGTAAAATAAACCACATTTTTCAATTTATCTAATAAATCATCAATGCGAGGAAGAGGGTAACAGTTTTTTACCGTGATCTTGTTCAAGGCTCGGAAGTCCACGCACATGTGCCATGTGCCATATTTATTTGGCACTAGGGTGATAGGTGACCCACATGGAGAAGCACTTGGTCTGATGACCCCTTGTTCAATCAACTATTGTACATGTTTCTTTATCTCTGCATGTTCCAAAACTGATAAAATGTACATTCCAATGTTAGAAAGAGGAACATCCTACTGCAACTGTATCTCATGCTCAACTTGTCTTTTTAGTGGTAATCCTTTCGGGACTTGAATATATCATCATATTCAGAAACAATTTTAACTAAGTCATGTTTCAAATTTGTATCACAATCTTGAAAAGTATCAATTCTAACAGTTTCCTTTGCTTTTACAACCATTAGTAAATATCTTTTACTGACATTTACAATTCTCTTCATTTGCCCTGAGTTGATTAGTGATAGATTTGATTTCTTCTGATGAGCCCTTACAACACATTCTTTTCCATATTTAGTTAATTGATACTTATTGTATTCACAATAGAATATTTCCTTTCTATCATACAGTTATGGACTCCCAAGTACAATAACACATATATATAGTGGAACCACATCTAACTCAACCTCATCTATAAATTGTGAATTGATAACAAACTTTAGAACACATTGTCTATTCACTTGCAACTGATTATCATTATGAATCCATCCTAAAGGATATGGTTTCTTATGAGTTTTAGTAATTAATCCCAACTTTTTAACAATTGTCTCTAATATCAATTTTACTTGTGAGCCACTGTCAAATAGAGTATCAATTTTTGTATGTTTGGAAATTACTCTTATGTGAAAAAGTTATGTTCGTTTGATCTCATCAACTTCAATATCAACTTTTAAAGACTGAACTGAAGAACTTGTACTAGCTTCAGAATTTTTACCTTTGATTCCCGTGGCTGTGACCTTGGTCTCATCTCGCAAATCGGACCCCAAGTCTGTTTGAGCTATTGTAGTAGTCTTTAGCTTCCCTTTATTTCCAAACTTTGTTGGTTTCAATTATGGGTGAAGGATCCAACAACGATCCTCATTATGGTATTGTTTCTTACAATGAGTTCATGTAGGTTTTTCCTTCTTCACTGCATTATTCTTCTCCCCTTTAGACTTATCTTTACCCTTGCCTTTGAATTTTCCTTTAGTAGGTTTAAATGGTTTTACAAAATCAACATTTACATTCTTCCCTCTAGATTCAATATGAGTTGCTTGCACACATACCTCATCTAAACTATTTGGGTTAAACATAAGAATGGTATGTCGCAAATAGCTATGCAAACCACCTATGTACTTCAACAATGTCTCTTAAGTATCCAATGGTATTCCCAACAATAAATCTCTTTTTCAAAACTTCTATGTATAACTTTGAACAGTTTGTCCTTTTAATTGTCTAATGTTCTGCCATGACATAATAGCTTGTTGCATATAAGATAGAGAATAAAATTGCTTTCGTAATGTAAATGTAAAATAAATCCATGAAGAGAGAGTCTTACCAAACGTTTTAACATCATTTTTTGTCCTTCTTTCCCACCACACCAGGGCGGTTCCTCCCATCTTGGACTAGCAAGATGGATCATAGACATACATTCTCCAAATGAAAAATAAACCATGACATTTATTCTTTTAGGACGTATGTTTGGATTAGAAGAATAGTCCTTGTAGCCCATGGCGTGGCTTCCAATATATGTTGAAATAGTTATTCTTCTAGGACATTTGTCTGGATTAGAAGAATGGTTCTTGTATCACTCTGTGGAGTGAGTGACTTATTCATCATCATGCCTGATTACTCAGATGGAGTATGGCTTCGAGAGATGATGCAGTTGATGCTATAAGATGATACTAATAGTGATGATGGTGCTCGTGATTTAATCATGAGATAACCTGTGTGGCTATGATAATGCTACTAGTTGAATGGTATGTTTGGGATCAAGACCATTGCTTTCAATACCTCCCTGGCTAGGAGGAATTTTTGATATTATGGTAGCTACAGGAGGTATTAACCTCCATGTGTAACATTGAAAACAATAGAATATTCCGTGAAGTAAGAAGAAACCCTAAATAACTTGACATAACCCTAGAAGCCAAGTCGTCTAAAGGAAATATTTAATATTGAGTTTTTAGTCTCCAAAATGAGAAGTTGGCCCATACAACTAAGGAGGAGTAGTATAAATACATGATGGTAGAGCTCATTTGAAATACACAACTCACAACTGCAGAAATATAGTGCGCACTGTAGAAATTCAGTAAGTGCACAAGTCTGGAGAGTAGTTGCAGTTGTAGCTACTGCAACTAGTATTTTCGGTTTTAGGATTGGAATTTCTCTTGGTTATGGTTTGGAATTTCTTCTTGGTATGCTAGATCTGGAGAGTGGTACGCTACCCTGATTGGATTTTGGACCTAGGGTTTTCTTATGGAATTATTATCTTTGTCAAGGTTAAGGTGCTCGGGGGAGGCTTCGTCCTATGGCTGCGTGACAATATTGTTATATTTTCTATGGTTAAACAAGCACACCTATTATTTATAACATATTGCCCACCGTATCCCCCTCCATTTCTGATCCAAAAATGAAAGGTATTAATAACAAAATGTCATTTACTTAATTTACATAGACATACATTCTCCAAATGGAAAATGGCCCAGGACATTTATTCTTCTAGGACGTATGTTTGGATTATAAGAATATTCCTTGTAGCCCATGGCATGGCTTCCAACATCTGTTGAAATAGTTATTATTCTAGGAAATTTGTCTGTATTAGAAGAATGGTTCTTGTATCACTTTGTGGAGTGAGTAACTTATTCATCATCATGCTTGATGACTCAGATGGAGTATGGCTTTGAGAGATGATGCAATTTATGCTATCAGATGGTACTAATAGTCATGGTGGTGCTCGTGATCTAATCATGAGATAAAATGTGTGGCTATGATGATGCTACCAGTTGAATGGTATGTTTGTTCTCAAGACCATTTCTTTCAATACCTCCCTAGATAGGAGGCAGTTTTGATATTATGGTAGCTACAAGAGGTATTAACCTCCACGTGTAACCTTGAAAATAATAGAATATTCCGCGAAGCAATAAGAAACCCTAAATAATTGGACATAACCCTATAAGACAAGTCATCTAAAGGAAATATTTAATATTGAGTTTTTAGTCTCCAGAATGAGAAGTCGACCTAGGCATAAATACAGGATGCTAGAGCTCATTTGAAATATACAGCTCGCAACTGTAGAAATCTAGTGCGCATTGCAGAAATTAAGTAAGTGCGCAAGTTTGGAGAGTAGTTACAGTTGTAGTTACTGCAACTAGTATTTTCAGTTTTAGGATTGGACTTTCTCTTGGTTATGGTTTGGAATTTGTTCTTGGTATGCTAGCTCTAGAGAGTGGTACGCTACCCTGATTAGCTTTTGGACCTAGGGTTTGCTTCTGGAATTATTCTCTTTGTCAAGTTTAAGGTGCTTGGGGGTGGCTTCTTCCTATGCTTGGGTGAAAATATTGCTATATTTTCTATGGTTAAACAAGCACACCTATTATTTCTAACATATTGCCCACCGTATCCCCCTCCATTTCTGATCCAAAAATGAAAGGTATTAATAACAAAATGACATTTACTTGATTCTCATGAATGATTAAAGAGTTCATCCATTATAAACCATGTTGTAAATAAGAGAAGTTAACAACAATAAGAAATATAAATAGACACAAAGAACTTGTTAACGGAGTTCACCTATGTGTGGCTACGCCTTTGGGCCCGCTTCCATGTGGAGGATCACTTTATTGATCTTTAATGCTCAAGTTCTCTTTACAATGGCTCTTTGTTCTTACAAATAGGCTTCTGATCTAATGTACAAGACCTCCTTGTGTAGATGCACACATGCCTCAACTATCTCCTCTCAAAACATGACTCAATGCCCTTCAAAACATGAGAAATGGGACATTAGCTCAAGCTACTCTTCACATTACTTGCATACA
Organism: Picea engelmannii; assembly: GCA_009831015.1. Taxonomy (NCBI): domain Eukaryota; kingdom Viridiplantae; phylum Streptophyta; class Pinopsida; order Pinales; family Pinaceae; genus Picea; species Picea engelmannii. The sequence continues at coordinate 46,259 of ML818841.1, forward strand.
AAAGTACCCTCACAAGCTCAAAATTCCTATTTTATATAGTTTTAAGCTTAGTTATGGAAGACCAACTTCTCACAAAGATATGGCCTCTTATTGGGATCAAATCCCCCTCCAAATGGCCAAGAAATCACCAAAAATGCCCAATCTGGGCCAAAACTATAGAAAAATATCCACTCTGTTACAAAAAATCAAAACATGCCCCCAAAACATGGGCATGTGCCCCTTTTCCAGGTCATATGGCTCCATGTGGCCAGCTCTAGCCCACAAAGGTGCTGCACGTTGGCCCCTCCTCCGCAAGATCCTGGTCCTTTGGAACTTACAATGGAACCAGGGTCTGATCAGACGAGATTAGCCACCCGTTGATTAACCCTCTCTGTGGTCACCCCTCTGGGTCATGTGGCATACGTTTGGTTGCTGGTTTGTGGCCCCCATGCTATACCTTAATGCGTGGTGTATAGCATCAATTTGTAGGGTGTATGGGTAACAACAATACCATGGGTTAGGGATAGACCCCAGCCCTTTCTGCCTCTGCCTATACCTTACGATCACCTTAAATAATAAAAGGCACCTTTAGTGGTTAAGTGCCATCATGGGTGGGTTGGTATCTCGACCTATCCAAAACGATTCCCATGCCCGGAGGTCGCGGGGTCGAATCCGGTGGAGTCCACAACTTTTTTACAGCAACAAATCAATGACGGGGTGCCATGTGGTAGCCCATGACTGGGCCACATGGCACCATTTAATTCACCCACGATGGTGACACTTGTTAATCAACCATTTGACCACATATGCTACCTTCCCAATCAACATGCCAATTCTCTACCACATCATTGTACGGTCAGATACCATGTGTCACCTCCGAATGATGCTACGTCAGCATGATGACATCATGCTGACGTTAGCGTTGAATTTTTTCATGTTGACTGTTGACTTTTTTTTGCCTGTTTGGGAATCCGATCAGAGCGCGATAACTTTCGCATACAGTGTCTGTTTGAGGAAGTAAATATATGACTGAAATCAACACGAAGAGACATACGCAATGGAATTAGTTTCATTTTATTCTTATAAAATTAATTTTGGAGCATTTTCTAGACCTGAGGATCCTCCTGGATCAATCCTCCCCACTTAGAAGATTTTGGACCACCAAAAGTCTGGTATCAGTTGGTAAATAAGTGAGGATACTGCGCCATTATTTTTTCGGTCTCCATCCACTTGGCCTAACTTGTATTTTTTCTCTTCAATCCCACTCAAGGATACTCCAGATTGCCCCTGCGAGAAGTACATGCTCTTTTTTCCAAAATGGTGTCTTCCTCCAAGTCATTCATATACTCAGGAGAAAAATATTCTATGGAAGGAATCTAAACATTCTCTCCTTGATCCTCAATCTTAGGAGGCTCATACAATATCAAGTTTTAAACATATACAACCAAATAAATTTGCATATATGGAGGCAATTCTAACCAGAAAGTATTAGAACCAATCTTGTCTAAAACTTTGAAAGGACCATAATGAATTGATTTTAGCTTTTTACCTTCTTCTTGAAATACTTCCTTGTTGATGTATAACTAGACTTGATCTCCCACTTTGAACTGATGATCAAATCGATGCATGTCATGTCTCACCTTGTATTTGGCTTGGATTTTCTCCAACTGTTCATGTATTGCCTGATGAACCAACTGGATCCATTCAATGAAATTTGTAGCCCTGTCCACATCATTGTGTTTGTCTGCTGCAATGTCTTTCCCAAAGACAAAATCCAAAGGATATTTTGGCAAGTATCCCAAACATGTTTCAATTGGATATCTTTGAGTAGAAGAATTATTGGCTCGATTATACGCATGTTGCACATAACACAAATGCTCATCCCAAAGCTTAGGATGTTTGTTGTAATATGCCCGAAGAAGATGCACTACTGTTCTGTTCACCACTTTTGTCTGCACGTCTGTCTATGGATGAAATGTTGTTATCTTCTTTAGTTTGGTATCCATAAGTTCCCACAAGCTTGACCAAAATTTCCCCATGAACCTGGAGTCTCAATCGAATACAATAGAAGTAGGCAACCCAAAATGATCCCATACATTTTCAAAGAACATTTGCATTGTTTGTTCAGATGCAACTTGCTTTTTACAAGGAATTAGAACACACATCTTGTTGAACCTATCCACTACTACATATAAGTAATCATGACCTTTCCTATACATAGGAAATTCCCCCACAATATCCATAGATATACTTTCCCATGGTCTAGAAGGAGTAGGAAGTGGAGTGTACAATCCTATATTTCTGTTACTTGGTTTTTTTATTGCACACATAGTACATCCTTTTACATACTTGAATACAATTTCATGCATTCGAGGCCAATAACAAAACCTTTGTAATTGAGCAATTGTTTTGTCTACACCAAAATGTCATGTTATAAGAGAAGTATGTGCCTCCTTGATTACATGGACCCTTTCACTTTCTGGAATACATAATTTTCCCAAATGATACAAAAGTTTGTCTTTAATATGATAATTCAATTCTTCTTCTCTTTTACCATGAATTAAAGTTGCATAGACTTCCTTAAAATCGTTGTCCTCAACATATTGTTCAATATAAATTTCATGAGTAATTGAATTGTGCTTAAGGATTGTAGCAATTTTACTAATAGGCCTTGATAACATATCAACAAATTTATTATGAATTCCCTTCTTATATCTGATGACCAAATGAAATTGCTGTAAAATTCCCATCCATCTAAAATGCCTTGATTGTTGTAGCTTAGTTTTTGATTGTAGATACTATAATGGTTGGTGATCAGTATGTATTATTGTTTCTTTGCCCATTAAGTATTTTTTCCACTTTTTAACACTTTTTACTAAAGCATACAATTCTTTATCATAGGTTGGATAGTTAATTATTGTTGTAGTGAAGGTCTCAGAATGATAGTATACGGGTTTTTTGTGCCGCATCAACACTGCCCCCATGGCATAGTCACTTGCATCGGTTTCAATTTCAAAAGACTGTTGGAGATCTGTCAATGCCAGAACAAGAGTTGTACTAATATTCACTTTCAAAGTATCAAAATCCTTTTGTTGGCTTCCTCCCCACTGGAATCTCCTTTTCACACTTGTCAATGCATGTAAAGGAGCTGCAATTAGAGAGAAGTTTTCAATAAACTTCCTCCAATATTGTGTTGCCCCCATGAAGCTTCTTACTTCATTTACATTTGTGGGCTTTGGCCAATTTACAATGACCTCAACTTTAGAGGGATCAATATTGAGTTCTCCACCCCCTACAATGTAACCCAAATATACAAGAGATGTTTTGCCAAATTCACATTTTGACAATTTTAATTTTTTTTCTCTCTCTACAACACTAAAATTATCTTCCTAACATGTTGACCATGCTCTTCCCTAGTCCTAATGAAAATAAGAATATCATCTAAGTAGACTATTACAAAATATTCAGTGAATGGCCTGAATACATCGTTCATAACCTGCACAAAAGTAGCAGGTGCATTAGTAAGCCCAAATGGCATCACTAACCATTCAAATAATCCATGTTTTGTTTTAAAAGAAGTTTTCCATATATCCTGTTCAACAACTCTGATTTGATGATAGCCACTTCTTAAGTCTAACTTAGTAAAATAAACCACAATTTTCAATTGATCTAATAAATCATCAATGCAAGGAAGAGGGTAATGGTTTTTTACTATGATCTTGTTCAAGGCTCGGAAGTCCACGTACAGGTGCCATGTGCCATATTTATTTGGCACCAGGGTGATAGGTGACCCACATGGAGAAGCACTTGGTCCGATGACCCCTTGTTCAATCAACTCTTGTACATGTTTCTTTATCTTTGCATGTTCCAAAACTGATAACCCGTATATTCCAATGTTAGGAAGAGGAACATCCTACTGCAACTATATCTCATGTTCAACTTATCTTTTTGGTGGTAATCCTTTTGAGACTTTAATATATCATCATAGTCAGAAAAAATTCTAACTAAGTCATGTTTCAAATTTGTATCACAATCTTGAAAAGTATCAATTCTGATAGTTTCCTTTTCTTTTACAACCATTAGTAAATATCCTTTACTCACATTTACAATTCTCTTCATTTTCCCTGAGTTGATTAGTGATAGATTCAATTTATTTTGATGATCCCTTACAACATATTCTTTTCCATATTTAGTTAATTGATACTTATTGTCTTCACGATAGAATATTTCCTTTCTATCATACAAATATGGACTTCCAAGTACAATACCACATATATCTAGTGGAACCACATCTAACACAACCTCATCTATAAATTGTGAATTGATAGCAAACTTTAGAACACATTGTCTATTCACTTGCAACTGATTATCATTATGAATCCATCCTAAAGGATATGGTTTCTTATGAGGTTTAGTAATTAATCCCAACTTTTTAACAATTGTCTCTAATATCAATTTTACTTGTGAGCCACTATCAAATAGAGTATCATTTTTTGTATGTTT
>ML818841.1:53846-66333 GCA_009831015.1 Picea engelmannii
TGGTATCAAAAATTTGATACTTATATGCTGGGACTTGGCTTCACAAGAAGCAAAGAAGATCACTGTGTGTATTCTAAATTAATTGGTGATCATTTGATTTATTTGATCTTGTATGTGGATGACATGTTGTTGATAGGAAACAACAAGGAGATTATCCAGAATGTGAAAACTCAGTTGTCCTCTAAATTCGACATGAAGGATCTTAGTGCTTCAAATTTCATTTTGGGCATGGAAATTAAAAGAGATAAAAAAAGGAGGAAACTTTGGTTAAATCAGAGAAAATATGTCGAGACAATATTGCAGAGGTTTAATATGCAGGAATGTAAACTAGTTAAGGTTCCTATTCCTATTGGTGTAAAGTTATATGTGGATCAGTGTCCCAAGACACATGAAGAAGAGGAGGACATGTCTCATGTTACATATGCGAGTGCAGTTGGCAGTTTGATGTATGCAATGGTTTTTACTAGACCGAACATTGCACATGTAGTGGGAGTTTTGAGCAGGTATATCTCAAAAGCAGGGAAGGAGCATTGGACAATAGTAAAAACGGTTTTCAGGTATTTTCATGACACTACTAGCTATGGATTATGCTACGAAGGAAGACCGGGATTGAACAGAGTGGTCGATATACATGTCTTTGTGGATGCAGACTGGGATGGAGATTTGGATCATAGGAGATCTACAAGAGGGTATGTGTTTTGTCTGTTTAGAGGAGCAATAAGTTGGATGAGCAAAAGACAGGCTGTAGTGGCACTTTCAACTACAAAATCTGAATACATGGTAGCCACTCATGCAAGTAAGGAAGCAGTATGGTTACAAATATTGTGTTAAGGTATTGGGTTGGTACAACAAGCTATAAGGATAGAGTGTGACAGTCAGAGTGCAATTTTTTTGGCGAAGAACCCTGCTTATCATTCAAAGACAAAGCACATTGATGTTCAATATCACTTTGTGAGAGACATGATTGAAGAAAAGAAAGTATCACTGATGAAGGTGGACACTTTGAAGAATGTTGCAGATTCATTAAAAAATCTGTGAGCACTGAGAAGTTCTCTTGGTGTAGAGGATCCATGGGCATTGTTGCCCTGGATTGTTGACTATGTAACCCTGTAACCCCTTGTGTGCAAATAAAACAACAAGTGGGAGAATGTTGGGTATGTGTTATATTCTTTGCACGAGTAGTAGTGTTTGAGCGTTTGCACCAGGCGCACAGGGGTATGTGTTATATTCTTTGCATCAGGCGCATCGGGACCGCATTATATTTAGGTGGGCTTTTGACACATGGTTTCTTTGCCAATGGTTTTCTATTTCCGGTTAAGGAATTAGGGTTTTTGACTAATATAGGTCATTGGGTTAGGGTTTTGGATGTCGCTGGCTCCTATATCTATTTTGTATTCTAAACATTGTAACACAAGGAATGAATATAGAATATGTTGGTTTTCCTGGTTTGGGTTTCCAGGGGAAAAATCTCTATGTAATGTTTGTATTTGCCATTGTATCTTTTCTGATCTTTTTTGAATATCAGTTTGCAGTAGATATTGTACAAGGTTAGAATTTACAAAAACGAATCGATTTTCGTGGTAGTAGACACTCTGATGAAGAGTGCTCACCTTGTTTTTATGCGTACAATGTATCAGGCACCTGGCATAGCTAGAGTTTTTAGCAATGAGATTGTGAGGTTGCGTGGCGTGCCTAAGAGGATTATATCTGATCAAGGATCAACGTTTACTGGATGATTTTGGACTAGTTTCCAAGAGGCCTTGGGAACCCAACTTAAATTAGTACTGCGTATCACCCGAATACTAATGGGAAAAACAAACAAACAAACCAGACCTTGGAAGACATGTTTCGCATGTATGTGACAGACCAACATAAGCGTTGAAAATAATTTTTGCCACTGATAGATTTCACTTATAACAACAATTATCAAAGCACCATTAAGATGGATCCTTTCAAGTTTCTTTACAGGTGACCGTGTCAGACGTGTTTTAGTTGGGATCGGCTTGAGGAAAGGGTCTTGGTGGCATCGGAAGCAATCCAAGAAATGGAATATTAAATGAAAACTATAAGACAAAGGATCAAGGAAGCGCATGATTGACAAAAGAGTTATGTCGATGCGTGTCGTGTTGACCATAATTACGATGTGGCGATCGAGTATTCTTGCGGATGAAACCGCATAAGAGTTCGATCAAGTTGGAAAAAGGGGCTAAACTATCTCCTAGGTTAGTGGTAACCTATGAAATTGTGGAAAGGAGAGGCCCGTGGCCTATTGACTAGCTTTGCCTGATTCTTGAGTCATTTTTCACGATGTATTTGACGTCATTTTGATTAGTGATCCTACACATGTTTTGACTTGATCACATGGTAGGTTTCGGATGAGGGGGCACTCATGGATAAGTCGATCCACATCTTGGATCATCGCATTCGACATCTATGGCATCGAACCGTAGAGCAGGTCAAGGTCCAGTGGGACAACTATAGTCCACACTCGGCAACTTGGGAGGACACATATGATATGCGCCAACAATTTCCTTTTTGTTTTGATAGATAGATTTATGATACTGTGATACACATTATTTTGGCACTTATATACTGTGAAACTTTGGGACGAAGTTTAGACCAAGAGGGGGTGTATGTAACATCCCGCTCTTGCTCGCCTTGAATGAAATTATTCTTTCAGGACACTTCCTCCCAAGTGATCCAAATTATTATACTATTAAACATTTGATCACGATTATGAGGCATCGTGAATTGATGACATGTTATTATGCTGCATTGACATAGACAGGTGCTATTGACTCAATTTTCCTGAGTGTGTAGGATTTTGGACCTCAAGGATGCAGAGGCATCGATGGAAACCCTTGGACTCTAGATCGAGTCAAGGAGTGAACCGTTGTGGTTTGATTGTTTCATTTCTGATATTAGTGCATCTAATTAGATGATATGATATGAATATATTTCTGACATGATTCATTGATGATGCAGGCTGACGATAACTTGCCAACCAGACTCACATGTGGAGTAGAGGGGTCACGCATGACTACCAGAGATGTTGAGGGAGAAGTGTGGAAAATAGCCCTGCCACAACCTACTAGTACCCCCGTCGTGGCTCGAACTGTAGGTTAACGTTTACCTAGTTCGAGAGGACCCAGGATACCATGAGGGAAGACTGCGACAGTTGCTCACAATGATAAGGGGCGTGCAATAAGGTGAGGGCCTTATTCCTTAGAGGCCCTTAGTCTCCCACAAGTTCACCTGGCAGAGTATTGACTCTAGGGGTTTTTGATGTCTACGAAGTCAGTCAAGAGGTGAGTGACACCCTTGGAGCACATGGTGTGTCCTAAAGGGCATGTCGCGCAAGGGAACAAAAGAGGCGAGTGGGACCCTTGGAGCACGTGGTGTGTCCCGAAGGGCATGTCGCGCAAGGGAACAAATGAGGCGAGTGGCACCCTTGGAGCACCTAGTGCGTCCTAAAGGGCACGTCGTGGTGTTAATGATAAATGAAAGAACCTAGATGGCCTTAGGAGGAATGACGTGATAATAATTTTTAAAACAATTTCCCTAATAAAATGTCACCCATCACGAAACTTTAAGGTCTAGGTCTAAATTATGCTAGTGGTAAAATATTAACTTTAAAAAAAAATAAAAAAAATATGTATATATATATATATACACAAAATAAAAATAAAAACAACATAAATAATAATTATACCCTTCATTAAATCTTATAACAAGAAGGGGGTAAGCAATTTAAATGATTCTTAAAAATATGTTAAGGTAAAATTAAAAAAAAAAAGGGGGAAATAATTGTTTTATTATTTTATGATAATTTAAAATTATTAACTAAAAAGGGAAAAAGGAAAAGGGGGGTTAATTTCTACACCTGCCAATTTGAGTCTTAAATGAAAAGGGGAAAGAGGAAAATCTAAAATATATAGGAAATTAGGAAAAGAGGGAAACATAAAAAGAAAAGGGAAACACAAGGGAAAAAGCAGAAAGTCAAACTTAGTAAGGTATTTACGATTAAGAACTTTCTAATTTAAAAATTGAACTAGCAATTTAATAATGGGGAAAGTCATTAAAACCTGTAAGAGAATTTGGGGACACCTGGGAGCGATTCTAGGAGTGACTCTAGGTGGGTGAGGGAAATAAGCATAATTAATTAATTAAAGAAATCAATTTATGGAGGAATTATAGGGATGTGTGACACTTGTACGGGGATAAATTTTTAGGAATTACTTTTTAAAAATTTAATTAAATGAGATTTTAGGAAAGTAAGGGACTTCAAGACTCTATATAATGAAGGGAGGAAAGGATCTTTTTCTGACTGCGCTTGCCCTTTGTTTCTCTGTCGATTTGCCTATATTAATATTGAAAATGTTGCTTATTAAGACTGTGTTTGGTCACTGGTTGGGATTGCATTTTTCCCTTGTTAATCTGGCATTTTCCATCTTTCAGGGCTAAACTCATTTCCTGTGTATAACTGGCTGTTTGCCAAACTTATGGAGTTTGCTTTCATTTTTAATTGGTCATTGCCATCCTTAAAGAATGAAATCGTTGCCTGGTGTAGAACTGGTGATTTTCTGAACTTATGAAGTCTGCATTCGTTTTTATTTGTTGGGCGTTTTCCATCTTTAAAGATTGAAATTGTGGCCTGTGTATAACTGGCAAATTGTCAAACTTATGAAATATACATTCTTTTTTATTTGTTGGGCATTTTCCATCTTTAAAGACCAAAATCATGGCCTGTGTATAACTGGCAAATTGCCGAACTTATGAAGTATGCATTCGTTTTTATTTCTGGGCGTTTGCCATCTTTAAAGACCGAAGTCGTGACCTGTGTATAACTGGCAATTGCTGAACTTATGAAGTCTTCATGCGTTTTTATTTACTGGGTGTTTGCAATCTTTAAAGACCAAAATCGTGGCTTGTGTATAACTAGAAAATTGAGGAACTTATGAAGTATGCATTCGTTTTTATTGCTGGGCATTTGCCATCTTTATAGACCGAAATCATGGCCTGTGTATAACTGGCAATTCCCGAACTTATGAAGTCTGCATGCTTTTTTATTTGCTGGGCGTTTGCAATATTTAAAGACCAAAATCGTGGCCTGTGTATAACTGGAAAATTACCGAACTTATGAAGTATGCATTTGTTTTTATTGCTGGGCATTTTTCGTCTTTAAAAACCGAAATCGTGGCCTGTGTATAACTAGAAATTGCCGAACTTATGAAGTCTGCATGTGTTTTTATTTGTTGGGCATTTGCAATCTTTAAAGACCGAAATCATGGCCTGTGTATAACTGGCAATTTGCCGAACTTATAAAGTCTGCATTCGTTTTTATTTGCTAGGTGTTTTCCATCTTGAAAGACCTAATCGTTGCCTGGTGTATATCTTGCGATTTGCCAACTTATTAAGTCTGCTCCGTTTTTATTTTGCTGGGTGACTTGCCACTTATCGCTGCGTCTTCCTGTCTCTTGCTAGCCTTGTCTTGACAACCCTGCCCTTTGTTGGTAACGTAATGTATAGCGTGAATGTATATGGCATTAAACCCCATTAAACAAGTATGACATTAATCTCATTGAAAGCATGTGGCAGTAAATAATATTGAATGTTCATGGAATTAAATCCCATTAACCGAATATGGAATTAATCTCATTGAAAGCATGTGGCAGTAAATAGTATTGAATGTTCATGGCATTAAATCTCATTAACGAATATGGCACTAAATCTCATTGAATGCACAGAACAGTAAATCTCATCGAATGGGTATGGCATCAAGTCTTCTCATTGAATGTATAGCTTGATTTATAAGGCATTAATCTCATTGAATGTATAGAAACTTTCTTGTAACAGGTAGCTTGAAGTATATGGCATTTATAGATCGTAAGGTATAGCTTAGTTTTTATGTAATGTATAGCTTGACTTATAAGGCATTAATCTCATTGAATGTATAACGACTTTCTTGTAACGGGTAGCTTGAAGTATATGGCATTTATAGATCGTAAGGTATAGCTTAGTTTTTATGTAATGTATAACTTGATTTAGATAGCGCTCTTAATAGCATTAATTCTCGTTGATTAGCATCAAGGTTACCCTTATTCATAAACAACAAGGTAGCATTAAATTTCTTTGATTAGCATCTTTTGGCTTTTATTTACCACCACATAACAACGTAAAATGGCATAAAGGATAGCATTGAGGTGGATTTAGTAATAGACATCGATCACATTCAGGATTATCCCTTCTAGACAATATGTTGATCCCTTTTATTTTAAGTAGTGTGGAGCATCTTAAAATGTTAGGTAGATCACTTATTTTAATGGATAGTTTTTAATGGTTGATAAGTGTATTGTTTTGGTTAAGTGCATTTCTTAGAGTGCGTTATGATAACATCTCTGACCTTAGTAGCTTGGAAACAGTTCAACCTTCGCACTTAGACTTCTGGTTTATCAGTTATGGTACGGGTTGTTGGAAGAGTCGGATAATAGCTTGATCTTTTCCTTTGATTGTAGTCATCTCGCATTGGGGTGACCCTTTGCTTAGGGTTTGTGTGTACACTTCTTATCATTTTTTGGCTCCTAGCACGTCAGAGTTATCTAGAGTCCTTGGTCCAGATAGGATGTGTAGCACCAAGGTTATAGACATTTCTATCACCTGGGGACGACATGACTTCTGATGAGGGGATGATGGTGCACCCTATTGGATAGTGGCAAATAATAACTTGGCCGAAGTCAGTGCCTTCCATGTGAATGTTGTTGAGCGTTGTCGGTTTGATTTTGGCGCATGGGTTGAACACCTTCATGCATTTGGTTCACGAGCCTTGAGGTTCTAGTCCTGTTCATCAAGTTCGTGGTGTCGGGAGGGGGATGTTGTCCTTTAGCTGGTATGCATGGTCGAGTTTGCGTAGGGCGGGAATCATTTTCTCCTTGTTTTCTATGCATGTTTCACCCAGTTTCTCTTGTGCCAGTGTGGGGAGTCCTATTAGCCTATTGCTTGGACTCTGTGCTTGCATTATTCGTCAGTGGCGTGGTTAAACTGTTGTTGTCGTTGCCTTCTTACCCAAAAACAAAAAAAAAATGCACTTTTTCTTTGCTTGTAGTCGTAATGAATGGGGTGTTACAGATTAAAAGAATAGTCCTTGTAGCTGATGGCGTGGCTTCCAACATCTGTTGAAATATTATTCTTCTAGGACATTTGTCTGGATTATAAGAATAGTTCTTGTATCACTCTGTAGAGTGAGTGACTTATTCATCATCATGCCTGATTACTCAGATGGAGTATAGCTTCGAGAGATGGTGCAGTTGATGCTATCAGATGATACTAATAGTGATGATGGTGCTTGTGATATAATCATGAGATAGCCTATGTGGCTATGATGATGCTGCTAGTTGAATGGTATGTTTGGGATCAAAACCATTTCTTTCAATACCTCCCTAGTTAGGAGGAAGTTTTGATATTATGGTATCTACGGGAGGTATTAACCTCCACGTGTAACCCTGAAAATAATAGAATATTCCGTGAAGCAAGAAGAAACCATAAATAATTGGACATAACCCTAGATGACAAGTCGGATAAAGGAAATATTTAATATTGAGTTTTTAGTCTCCATAATGAGAAGTCGGCCCAGAAAACTAAGAAGGAGTAGTATAAATATAGGACACTAGAGCTCATTTGAAATACAGAGCTCACAACTGTATAAATCTAGTGCGCACTGCAAAAATTCAGTAAGTGCGCAAGTTTGGAGAGTAGTTGCAGTTGTAGCTACTACAACTAGTATTTTCGGTTTTAGGTCTGGACTTTCTCTTGGTTATGGTTTGGACTTCTTCTTGGTATGCTAGCTCTGGAGAGTGGTATGCTACCCTGATTGGATTTTGGACCTAGGGTTTGTTTCTGGAATTATTCTCTTTGTCAATGTTAAGGTGCTCGAGGGTGGCTTTGTCGTATGGTTGGGTGAAAATAATTCTATATTTTCTATGCTTAAAAAAACACACCTATTATTTCTAACATCTCGCCCACTATATCCCCCTCCATTTCTGATCCAAAAATGAAAGGTATTAATAACAAAATGACATTTACTTGATGCTCATGAATGATTAAAGAGTTCAACCATTATAAACCATGATGAAAATAAGAGAAGTTAACAACAATAAGAAATATAAATAGACACAAAGAACTTGTTAGCAGAGTTCACCAATGTGTGGCTACGTCTCCAGGCTTGCTTCCATGTGGATGATCACTTTATTGATCTTTAATGCTCAAGTTCTCTTTACAATGGCTCTTTGTTGTTACAAATAAGCTTCTGATCTGATGTACAAGACCTTCTTGTGCAGATGCATACATGCCTCAACTATATCCTCTCAAAACATGACTCAATGCCCCTCAAAACATGAGAAATGGGCCACACATGCACACATGCCTCAACTATCTCCTCTCAAAACATGACTCAATGCCCCTCAAAGACTTGGATTTTTCTCACCCATTTTTCTACTCTTATGAAAGGTTTTTCTGAGTTAGAAAATAATTGAAGCTATTGTGTTCTGTTTTCAAGAGAAATTTCGTTCCCAACAAGTATTGTTTCCACTTAACCAAGGCATGCATAATTGCCAACATTTCTTTGTCATATTTTAATTTTCTTTTCTCCCTTGGTTTGAATTTTCTACTTTTGAATGTGATGGGATGATTATCTTGCATAAGTGTGGCACCTAATCCTGTTCTTGAAGAATCACATTCAAGGACATATGTTTTGGAGAAATTTGGTGCTGTCAAAATCGAGGTGGATGCCATTAAGAGATTCAACCTTTTAAAGAATGCTTCAGCTTCAACATTTTATTTAAACACATATTTTTTCAATAATGTTATTAATGGGGCGACAATTTGTTCATAGTTCCAGAAAAATATTCTGTAATACCCGGTAAGACCTAGAAATCCTTGTAATGATGTGATTGATTTAGGGCTAGGACATACATTAACTACCGCATCTTCTTCAGATCAACCTTGATTCTTTCATCTGATACGACATGTCCAAAAAATATTATCTCTTTTTTTCCAAAACTACATTTAGATTCGCTAGCGTAGAACTTATTCTCTTGAAGGATTTTTAATATTGTTTCGATGTGCTTGAGGTGTGAGTTCCATTTCTTGCGATAAACAAGCATATCATTGAAGAAGACAAGTACAAAATTTTGTAGGTACAGATGAAATAAATCATTCATTATTGCTTGGAAGGTAGTGGGAGCATTGGATAAAATGAAAGACATGACCCACAATTTGTACAACCCTTGATGGGTACATAAAGCAGTTTTGGGAATGTCTTCTTCTCGAATTATTATTTGGTAATAACATGATTTAAAGTCTAGCTTGGAGAAATATTGAGCACCATGGACCTTTCCCAATAACTCATCCACAATTGGAATTGGAAATTTATCCTTTATCGTAATTTTGTTCATTTCTAGATAATCAATACATAGTCTATAAGATCGATCATTTTTCCTAACAAGTATGACCATAGTTGAGTAAGGACTCTTTCTTTGTGTAATAAAAATGCAGTCCAATAATTCTTGAACAAAGTGCTCGATTTTTGTCTTATGTTGGTCTGTCTTATGTTGGTGCGACTATATATAAGATATTTTTCTAATTGGGGCGGAACCAGGGATAAATTCTATGATGTGGTCTCTAAAATGAGGTGGAGGAAGCCCACAAGGAGGTTCCTGAAAAATGGTGTTATATTTTCCAAGATTTGTTTCTAATTTCTTGTGATCATAATTTTTATCCTCATTAGTAGTTCCCTCTATTGTATAGTAGCGTAAGAAATAAGTATGGGCTCCCTTTTTTTATCATTTTTTCCATCCTATTGGATGAGACTCTTTGTGGGGGAGGATAGTTAATTCCATGTAATTTATATTTTTCCCCATTTTTCATAAAGTCCTATAAATTGCTCTTGTAAGTTTAATCCAACGTAACCAAATGTGGCTGACCATTGTGCCCCCAGGACAATATCTATCTCTCTTATTGGCATAGCATACATAGGAGATTTTAATTTGTATTCATTCATGGATACTTCTACCTTGTGGCATTCCCCATCACACGAAGTAGTCCTATTTCTCGGGATCAAGACTTGAAATTCAAAGGTAGGATGAATGAATATGTTTATGTGAATGACCACTATCTCTGAACATTGTTACTTTATTTTTCTTAAAATATCCATAAACTTTAAGAGTTTGGGGTTGATAAATACCCATCATTGCAATGACAAAGAGTGTCAGACTTGCGTCTTGATTTCTTGACTCATGGGAATTTCTTGAGTCTTCATTATTTTTTTCTTCATCGGATGAAGATATGTCCCATGCTTCTTTGTCCTTGTAACTCTTGTTTATTTCACAATTAAAAATCTTTTTGTCTTTGCACTTATGGCATGGTTTTCAATTAGGTGGGTTACATTTAAAACAACAATTCTTATCTTGTCTCATATCTGGTGGTGGTGTCATTTTGTGAGGGGGAATGTATTTGGAGCTAGAGTCTTCGAATGAGCACCATGGTGTATTTTGATATGATTTAAGTTTTTTTTTCAGCAATTTTTTCTTTCTAACGAGCTTGCTCAATATCCTTAATGTCAAGTAATTCGAGCTCATTTCACATATTTTCCTTGAACCCTGATAAGGCTATTTGAAGTAGTCAGTTATGTTTTGATATATTAGGGACATGGGTGGATAACACATGTAGATCCTGAAAAACTTCCTTCACTATACTAAACTATTGTAATCAATTGAGTTTAGCAAAAACCCCATTTTTTTCTGAGTTGAGAAAACGTAGGAAGAGCTTCTTTTTTAATACAGCCTAGTCTCTTTCTAGAGATTTGGATTTTTCTCTCCACCATAGGAACTAGTCATATGCAAAGTAATTTGGATGTATAGATGTGACATTATTTTTCTAATAGATGCGACATTATTTTTTTAATAGATGCGACATTAATTGTATGCATATGATGTAGATGAGATGATTTCCATGGGTTACAAATCGCCAGTGGAAGTCTAGCAGTAAGTTGTTGTTCACCTGTGCAAGAGCACCTTGGAAAATGATGGATTTCCTAAGTAACTGTATAACAGTGAAAGGGATGCCTAAGCCTAAAGGGTGAGTAAATAAAAGAAGCAAAACCCCATAAGAGAAGATAAAAGAAGAAGCAAGTTTCCAGGCTTGCAGAAAAACCGGGTGGTCAATACTGAAGAGTTAACTCCCATGTGGGAGTTGCACTATCGAAAAACCATATTTTTAGGCCTAAAGAGTGAACTCCTGTGTGAGTTTCAATACAAAAAAAAGTTTAATTCTAGTTTTTTTTTCTAGTAGTGAGTCCCTTGAGATCCAAGTAAGAGAGATTATCAGTAACCTATGCTAGATACCTTTTTATATGGTGAAACCTAATGGACTAAGAGAGGTGAAGGGGTACATTCCCTGGGTTGGGAAGGTGTGTGGAAGAGAACCGGTGGAAATCAAGATAGTTGTAGAAGAATTCCAATGGGTTATGTATCTATGTTTTGGGGTTGAAGTTCCTATTTATTTATGGTTTTGGGGGCTGGAGTGCATATGGATTTATATTTAGGATGGAATGGATGTGTGATATTAGGACAAAGATCCTATATGTTTATTATTGGTCGGAGGGCCTCACATTGTAAATATGTGTGCACTTGGTGGTGTTTTTTACTGATTACAATGTGAAAATAAGGGGAGGGGGATGTAAAATATCTAGTTTTAATTCCAAAAAATTATAATGTAATTATGCAATTGTGAATTAGGTTTGTGATCTGTATTGAATTAAATGACCAAGGGACAATCGTGTAAGGCATGTAAGGCATAATAATAAATGAAAATAGCACCATTGTAGGTGGACACATACATAATAATGTAGGTTGTGTAGCCACAAGAGAGGAGGCGTCTAAAAAGGGGTTTTTCAACCATGAGTTTATTTTCCCATAATCCATTTCCTATTTTTAAATGATTTGAGTAAACCTTTTGATTTCCCTTGAGTGAGGAAGAAACCAGTCATTGAATACCTATAAGAGGGTGGGTATGAGAGGTCACCTCCCATAGTTATTGAGGGCTGAACATAAGTGCATTTCTATTGGGGGAAAGTGTGAGTCAAGCAAGCCAGGAAAAGAGGAATTTGTATGGGGAAAGAAATAGTTGGGATAGTCACATTTTTGGGGCATGAAGAGAAATCATACAACAGAAGAATAAGATCCTAAGTGAAAAATGTGAGTTCTAGAGGAGGGTATTTTTAATGTAGTTCAGGAAAGGAGTGAGAGCTCACGTAGTGAGAAAACATTGTGTTTTGGAGCGGTGCAGGAGGATGGAGCATGGATCTGGAGAGGCAGGTTATCAGACATGCATAGTGACGTCTCGATGAGAGACGAAGTTCCCTTAGGGAAATATGATGGTAGCCTATGTTTTTCCTAGCAACTAACATCCCTGGTCTCCCCAATAGTGAGATTCA